>WBNM01032875.1:0-17443 GCA_013399055.1 Ramphastos sulfuratus | reverse complement strand
CTCCACCACCTCCCTGGGCAGCTCATTCCAGTCCCTGACCACTCTCTGCATGAAAAACTTTTTCCTAATGACCAATCTCAACCTCCCCAGCCTCAGCTTGGGGCCATCCCCCCTTGGTCTGTCCAGGCTGCTTTTCAGAGTCTCCAGAGAAGGAGACTCCACAACCTCTCTGGGCAGCCTCCTCCAGGGTCCTGTCACCCTCTGAAAAACTTTTTCCTAATGTCCAATCTCAATCTACCCAGTTTCAGCTTGGGGCCATTCCCCCTTGGTCTGTCCAGGCTGATTTTCAAAGACTCCACAACCTCTCTGGGCAGCCTGCTCCAGGTTTCTGTCACCCTCAAATAAAGAAGTTTCTCCTTAAGTTCAAGTGAATCCTCCTGTGTTCTGGTTTGTAGCCACTGGCCCTTGTCCTGGCACTGGCCACCACTAAGAAGAGAAGAGCACAGCTCCATCCTCATGACCTCCACCCTGGGTTAGCACTGAGTGTTGAGGGCTGGACTTAACCATCTGAGAGGCCTCTTGCAACCCAAACGATTCGATGCTTCCTTTCTCCTCTGTCTCCTGAGCTACTGCATTAAATTGGAAAGAGCTTTCTGAGACCTGCATGTTCTGCCAGCACCAGTGAGCCCCTGTGGCTCCTGGAAGGGAAGCCACTCCCTTTTTTCCTGGGTTTTCTGGAATTCCAGTGCATGGGAATTCCGGAAATTGCAGGAGGGATTAAGCTGCTGAGAGCTGGGGAGGGGAAAAAAAAAAAAAAAGGACAAGCCTCCACCCACGGATCCTTAATTTTCCCATCTATAGGAGCCCTCAGCATCCTGTATCTGCTTTTGTTTGCAGCTGCACTGAAAGGAGAAGCTTTCCCCTCATCTAGGAGAGTCAATGGGCCCCGAGTGGGTCTTTATTCCCATTCAAATTAAGGGCTGTTCCACCCTGAAAACACACTAATGTAACTAAATTGATTTCTAACTTGGTTTTAGTTAAATGGGTGTAGATACACTTAAATCAGAGAGTGGCTAAATCATGCATCTTTGCATATTTCTCCACGATTTATCTTAATCAGGTGCAAAGGCATCTGCCAGCACCTGAGCCTCTGACCACAGGTAAAAACCCACAGGCAGAAACCTTTCATCTCCCCATTCCTGGGGATGCTCTGCAGCTCTCAGAGTACTGCAGCCACTTTTGGTGCCCCCCCAGCATAAGAAAGAGAACAAACTGTTGGAACAGGTCTAGAGGAGGCCATGAAGATGATCAGAAGTCTGAAGAACCTCCCCTGTGGGGACAGGCTAAGGGAATTGGAACTGCTCAGCCTGGAGAAGAGAAGGCTTCAGAGAGACCTTAGAGCAGCCTTCCAGTACCTGAAGGGGGCTACAAGAAACCTGGGGAGGGACATTGTACAAGAAATTGTAGTGATAGGACAAGAAGCAATGGGCTGAAGCTTGAGGAGGTCAGATTTAGACTGGAGATGATCAAAGATCACATTCTGTGATTCTGTGCTCCACAGCCTCCCTGGAGGTGTTCAAGGCCAGGTTGGATGGGACACTGAGCAACCTGCTCTAGTGGGAGGTGACCAGAGGGCTGGAGAACCTCCCTTATGGGGTCAGGCTGAGAGAGTTGAGGCTGTTCAGCCTGGAGAAGACTCTGGGGAGACCTTAGAGCAGCCTTCCAGTACCTTCAGGGGGCTACAACACAGCTGAGGAAGGACTTTTTACAAGGGTTTGCAGTGATAAAATGAGGAGGAATGGATTTAAACTGAAAGAGGGCAGACTTAGACTGGAGATTAGGAAGAAATTCTTGCCAGGGAGGGTGGTGAGACACTGGCACAGGTTGCCCAGGGAGGCTGTGGATGCCTCCTCCCTGGAGATCACAGAATCATAGAACGATTTAGGTTGGAAAGGACCTCAAAGATCATCTAATTCCAACCCCCTGAGATGTTCAAGGCCAGGCTGGATGAGGCTGGTGGGAGGTGTCCCTGCCCATGGCAGGGGGATTGGGACTGGCTGATCTTCAAGAGCCCTTCCAATTCCATCCATCCTATGAGTCATTATCCCCACACCAGAAGGCCATTGCATGCTTTATTGTATGGGAAGGAGATATTTGCACTCTGCAAGCTGTGGTGCTCAGGAAAACCCTAATAAAAAATCAGTGCTATATTATTTTAATTGTTTTTTTTTTTCAAATGGATGGGTTGTAAAGCTGCTGCCTGGGCCAGACTGTGGGTAACCTCTTGAAAAGAAGCAGGGAGAGGGGAATGGCATGTTCCATCACTCAGGAATATGGAGTTGGACATTTCTGTGCCTGTTTTATGAGAGATTATATGCCAATACCAAAGTTTGGGAGACTTTTGCCCTTTCACCATCCATGATGCTCATGGACAGGTCTGCTATAGAATAGGGTAATGGAAATATAAGCAATGGCTTCCAGGGTAGAGGCCAGAAGCCTGCAGGCTGTGGTCATTCTTCCAGGAATGATGTGCGGACTTGGTTGACCAGAAATGTGTCTGAGAAAGTGAGAGAGCCAAAGAGGTCAATTCCCCCTCTCCAGTGGCCCTGGCTGTTTAATTTAAACAGAAAAATGGGGCACTCCAGCCCCCTGTGTGATCCTGTAGCCTAAGGAACCTGTCCTCAGCCTCCTGTGTGCTGTAAAGCAGGATGGGGGCATTTAGCCCCTGAATTTTCCTTTGGCTGTTTTGTTCTCCTGCTCACATTCATTTACTGCACAATACCAACTTCTACATGTTCTATGTGGTTTAATGGTGGGATTTTGTTGTTGTTGTTTTTGGTTTTTTGGGGGTTTGTTTGTTTGTTTTTAATTGAGAATTTTATATCAGCAAACCATTGAATCCTAATGCCAATGTTTGCTACCACCACAGGCACATGCAACATTATACAGATACATTTTCTCCTTTCCCTTTCTTTCCTTCCCTCCCTCCTTGCTTCTCTCCTTCCTTTCCAAGCCAGTTACTAATTTTTTTTTAAATATATTTTTCCCCATGCTTTTTTAAACCTTTGAACACCAGGAGGTTCCCAGTCACTTCCAGGTAAGATCAGAGTCCATTTGAAGACACCAGAGGACAAAATGCCCAATGGCAGCATCAGAAGGGTCTGATGAGCTCTAGATGAAGAGAATATCTGTCTAGCTATATCATCTGTATCTATAGCNTCTCCATCTCTATCACCTCTATCTCCTCTATCTCTATCTCTATCTCTACCTCTACCTCTACCTCTATCTCTCTCTACCTCTACCTCTACCTCTATCTCTATCTCTATCTCTATCTCTATCATCATATATATAATCATCTATATCATCTATTTCTATCTCCCCCATCTCTACTTCAATGTCTACATAGAACAGCCTAGTTTGGAAGGGACCTCAGAGATCATCAACTCCAACCTCCACATCTACTCAAGTAATAATAATAAAAAAAAATCATCATTTTTATGTCATTCAGCAGAAATGTAGGGTAAATGAGATTGGAAGGATTAATGCACAAAGGAAATGTCAATGTTAATCTATAGAGAGTCCCTTTAGTCCTGCTTGTCATAAATTCAGAGCAGGAGAGTTTGCAGGCTGCCTTGGGAAGGGGAAAATTGAAGGATTAAACCAAACATAACTCAATCTCTCTGTGCCTTGAATCCTTGCTTTTGGGGTATGTCCCTCTGCACAGTTTTATTAAAAGGACATATATCTTCAGCAAGAAATTGCAAACATCAGGCCATGAAAGTTGGGCTTTCTTGCAGGCAGGCTTCCACAGGTGGGCTCTAACTCAAGTCAGCTGTGCTGGGTTAAAGCTGTGCTAGTGTCCTTTATTGCCAGCACTGAGCTGCTTGGATTACTCACTCTTGTGCCTTCTATGGGAATATAGGAAGAGACAGGCTGGCTTTGTCTCCCTCCTGACAGAGAGGCTCTGTATCTACTCGTCCTCAGCAATCAGATCATAAAATTAGAGCTTACTGATTGTTGCTGTTGGTTTGTTTGTTGGTTGTTGGTTTTTTTCCTCCCTGAGTGAACATTAAATTTGTTTTGCTTCCCAGGTTTCCAGCCCCAAAGGAGTGTGTGGATCTTTGGATAACATAAAGGGCAGCTTAGGTCTGATTTTTCTCTGGGTGAAGGATTTGATCTTGCAGCAGGATTCACAAGGGCAGTGCTTTCTGGTCGTTGCTTCAGACTGCAGCCTGCCCGGTGCCAGGTCCTGCCCAAGTTCTTAGCACAGAAAATGTGCAGCCAATTGCATGTCTGATCTGCTCAGAGATTTTCCACCAGTGTTGAACCAAATCACACTGCAAACACCATGCCTGCTTATGTGCCTAACTCAGCATTTGCACACCAAATTGCCTAATGAGCATGTGCAATTATGGCAATTAGAGATGTGATTTAAGCATGCAAATACCCTAGCATTTGGGTTAGAGACTCACAGCCTCTATCACTACCTCTTTTAGATGGGATGAAAAATGGCATTCACCTTTTCCACCCTGACCACTTTTGGCTGGGGGTGGAGAACACAAATGTAATGGGGCAATGGTTAGAAACAAGAGCAGAGCAGATTTAGGTTGGACATCAGGAGGAAGTTCTGCACAACAGTGATGTTAATGCTGGAGCAGTTTGCCCAGGGATGTGGTTGAGGCCCTATCTCTGGAGACATTCAAGATCAGGCTTGATGTGGCCCTGGGCAGCCTGATCTAGTTGGAGGTGTCCCTGCCGAGTGCAGGGGGTTGGACAAGATGACGAAAGTGACCCGATGCAACCTGTCAGTCAGACTCTAGGTGCTTCTGCTTCCCTGCCCCATGTGTCTCCTGCAGGTAACGAGATACCAGCACACTCTGGCTGAGCATATCTTGTCTCGAAGGGTTTGGTTGTGCTGTGTGCAAGGCAGGGGTTGCTGTAAAGGCAGACAACTTTTCTTCTGCTATCCTTCTTTCTTCTATAAATGAAGTGCAATGCAGAACTCCCCACCGTGACGTGAGTTGAAGGCTCCAGAAGCTGCCTCACGACTTGGGTTTTACCAGAGTTTCCCTCTGGGGCATTCCCACCCTCCCATGGGAGGGCACTGCCCCGCGGCTGCCCACCGATGGCAGCAGGAAGCCTGAATCTGGATGGGGAATTTTGTCCCCGTGGCGCCTGCTTGAGTGCACTAAGGTTGAACAAGCAGAGAGGTGAGCAGGTGGCCAGAGATAAACAGGTGAGGGAGCAAAGGCTTTGAGGGAAACCATCACACCCTCTCCACTTCAAATTCCTGCTTCATTAAGGTGATTTCAGGCTCGCAGTGAAATCAAGGACTCGGTAGCTGAGCAGCGCAAACAAAAATAATCCAGGTGGCAAGCCTGATGAGATATGACCTTGTTCAAAATCAATAGACTGTTCCCCTTCTACCCAGCACAACCGACTCTCGAATGAGTTTACTTCGACGGAGGCATTTCCCTCACAACATTAACATTTTAATTGCTTGCGCAGGATTCTCTGGCACATTAACCCAGCGCTGCCGGCGGAGCCCGGGCAGAGGCTGCCGGGCGGAGGGCTGGGAGCGGCGTGCGGGGAGCTGCAAACACTTGCTGCCACCTAAAGGAGAGAAACCTCCCGAAGAACAGGGCGAGCTGCTGCCTCTGCCTCTGCCACAGCCGCTTTTAAAACAAAGAGTCTTCATCTGCACTTCCCAGCCTGCCCCCCCGCTGCCTGCCCAGCAGCAGGGTAGCTCCCGTCGGCGGAGGATCGGGGAATAATCTCGAGGTGGGAGGCTCTCGAGCATCAGCAGGTCATAGAAGCCTGGAATTGTTGTGGCTGGAAGAGACCTTAAAGATCATCCAGTCCAGGCATTAACCCAGCACTGCCAGGTCACCGCTAAGCAATGCCTCAGCACCGCATCTACATCCCTTGCAGGGATGGGGACTCCACCACTGGCCTGAGCAGCCTGTTCCAGGGCTTGACAACCCTTCTGGGGAAGAAATTTTTCTTAATAGCCAACCTAAACCTCCCTTGGTGAAACTTCAGGCTGTTTCCTCTTGTTCTGTTGCTGTTCCCTGGGAGAAGAGACCAATTCCTACAGAGACCAATCCCTACCTTGCTCCAACCTCTTTTCAGGGAGGAAGAAGATCTCCTCTCAGCTTCCCTTTCTCCAGACTGAACAATCCCAGTTCCCCCAGCTGCTCCTCACAGGACTTGTCGCTAGATGACCCCTTGCCCCTTCGTTGACACCTCAGCCCCTCAATGTCCTTCTTGTAGTGAGGGGCCCAAAACTGAACCCAGTACCCAAGGAGTGGCCTCAGCATTGCCAAGTGCAGGGAGCCTGTTCCTGCCCTGTTCCTGCTAGATGGGGTCTCACCAGGGCAGCTGTTTATTCAGCCAACTGTTGACCCACACTCCCAGGTGGTTTTCCACCAGGCACCTTTCCAGCCAGTCCAAGCCTTGCTACTTGCAGGAGTACCTCAAACTGAACCAATTGACCGAGAGTCTCATCCAGATGCTCCTTGAACTCCAAAGGGCTTGGTGCCCTGGGGAGTCTGCTTCAGTGTCTGACCACCCTCTCACATGTACTCTGCTGCCAGACTAGCAAAGAGGTGGTTGAGCACACAGGAGTGGGCACCTGGCAGCTTTGGAAGTGTTTCCAACTTCTTTGTGTGTCCACAGGGTCTGGTAGCAGAGCCATGAATCACAGAGCCCCAGCATGGGGTGGATTGGAAGGGATCTCTGGAGATCATCTGGTCCAACCCCCCTGCTAAAGCAGTGCCACCCACGGCAGCTTGCCCAGGAGCACATCCAGGCAGGTTTGGAATCTCTCCAGAGAAGGAGACTCCACAACTATAATTAAGTGCAGCCAGGTCATGTACCAGAGGAGATCTGCAGTGCTCAGGGAAGGCTCTGCCAGGGAGCAGAACCCCTGTGAGCAAAACACCATCTGGGGTGGGATACAGGGCCATGGCATCACTCCTGCTGCCAGATCCTGTGTGGCAAGGCCAGCTGGAAACAGCAAGAAAGCTCAGGCTGAGACACCAATAACGGATGGATGGGAGGGTGGGTGGCAGCTGAGTAGGTGGTCTTCAGATCATGTCTGTTTTTACTTCATTATCTAATGTAGATTGCATAAATTCCAAGGGGACAGGACTGAGATCTGCTTCAGCCTGGCTGAATGTCTTACCTGCTGGTGTTAAAGACAGGCATCTCCTGAAGAGTCTTTTTCTGGCTGTGTAAATCCCACCTTCCTGGCTGCACAGAGACAGGCAGCAGAAGAAACTATTTACAGGGAATATATTCCCACTGAGTATTCCCAATCAGTTCATGAACAAAGCCTGTGAAAATAAAGGGATGGTGAGGAGGGGAAGGCAATCCCCTGCCTAGTTCCTTTCTGCCCTTCACCACCTGATTCTGAAACACCTTTGGAAGTGTTGGATCCCCTCTTGATGATGTTCCTGCTGCTTGCAAGCTGACTAGAAATGAGAATTAGGCTGTGACAAAGTCGTGCTGATGACAGTTCATAAAGCATCTCCCTGGCACCATCTGCAATGGTACTGGTTCAGGATTGCCCCTTTACATGCCAGCCACCACCCAGGGCTGTCATTGCTTCTCCCAGTACAAGCCATTGGCAATTTTAGGAAGGGGATTGTCATAGGGAAAGGTTATGGCACAGTCATCTGGGCTGGGAAGGGTCTTCAAGATGATCGAGCTCAGCTTTAAACCCAACACTGCCAAAGTCCACTAAACCAGATCTCAAATTTGCCCAGGGAAGTTGTGGATGTCCCCTCCATGGAGGTGTTCAAGGCCAGGTTGGATGAGGGCTTGAGCAACCTGAGCTAGTGGGAGGTGTCCCTGCCTATGGCAGGGGCTTGGAGCTGGATGAGCTTTAAGGTCCCTTCCAACTCAAACCATTTTATGATTCTATCTACAGATCTTTTAAATGCCTCCTGGGCTTTAATAACTCAGAGACAAAAGCTGTGACTTTACCTAAGGTCTTAGCATTATGAGTGTCCTACAGCCCTGTGGAGGAGCAGGACTTAACAAACTCAGCTGCAGCTCTTCTGCAAGCAGGTGGCACCTGCAGGGGCTGAGCCAGGATGTTTACTGGGTGCCAGACAATGCTGTGTGAGAGCTGTGGCCTCCTACAAGTCAGTGTCTGGCTCCTCACCCCCTGCACCTTGATGATGGTAGTCCCACCTGGTGACTTCTGTGGAGTGACTTGGATGGACGCTGGCAGAGGGGAGAAGCAGGCAGAACACTTTGTTTCCCCTCTCTTTTCTTAGCATAAGGAGCCATGGCTGGAGCTGGAAGGCTGTGCAAGGTGCCATGTACATCCCAGGGGAAAACCTCTCTTTGAAGAACAGAAAAGGTGGGCACAAGGGAATATGTATCTGTGATTAATCTGTTCAGCCACTGGGTGCCAATGTTGGCTCATGTTTGATAATCTGAGACCTTTTTCTATGGGAAGAGGATTTTTTTAGATCTAAAAGAAGATAGAATTTGGCAGTCTGAGGAGCCTGGGAAATATCCCCCAGAGAATGGGACTCTGATTCCGAGAGGACCTGGAAGGGCAGTGCCAGGAGGGTGGCTTCAAGGTGGGGGAGGAGCTAGAGGAGCCTGGGTCAGCAGAAGTAAAAGAAGGGCTCACAGTGAAGTGAGCTGGCTGAGAACTCTGAGTCCAAGCCTGTGTCTTGCAGCGATGGATGCTGAGCCTCTGGTTTAACTCTGGATCAGATGATGAGTTGCCTCTGCAGAGGTTCATTACTCACCAGCAGAAACAGGCCTGGCAGTCCCTTACTGGGGCAGACACAAGCTGAGCAGTTCAGCAGCTTTAGGACTAAGAGAACTCTAGGCAGGGGCTGGTTAAGAAGAGAGCTGAGGTCTGATCTGTGTTGCAGTGAGTTGGGATTTACTGGGGAAGAGCATCCTCTGATTGGCAGCTTCCTTCTCTGGCCCCTCCTCTTGAGAAAATCTTTTTACTGACAGTGATCAGTGCATGATGGACTAAAATAAAATAAAATAAAATAAAATAGGGACCAATTCATCTTCCAGCCCTGGCCACATCCATATATTTCCCTGAGGGCAGAGCCTGGGTGTCCTCAGATGCCATTCTTTACTTGGCAGCCTTCACCTGGGACCGATGCTTTGCCTCTGTGTAGTTGAGGGCAGGAGAACATCCACAAGAAACACATTTAACCTCCTTTTAAATAACTTCCTGTTGATATAGCCAGAAGCTTCTTTGCTTTTGATGTGGGGCAAAATTTTGAAGCCAGCTGGGACATATTTTAATTGTTGTTACAGGAAGCTCATGACTGGGGGAGGAGGAATGGCTGAGAGACCTGGGACTGCTTAGCCTGGAGAAGAGCAGCCTGGGAGGGGATCTGATCAATGCTGATCATTACAAAAAGGATCAGAGTCAAGAGAATGGGACCAGACTCTAGTCAGTGGTGCCCAGGGACAGCCCAAGAGGCAGTGGNCCTGGGCAGGCTGCTGTGGGTGCCCTGCTTGAGCAAGGAGGTTGAACTGGATGATCTCCAGAGGTCCCTTCCAACCTCTACCATGTTGGGATTTAGGGAGTCTGTGGGATACCCAAGAAAGCACAGCTGATGCTTGGGAAGAAATCAGTTCTTTAAAATAAGGTCCAGATATCAGCTAAAGGTCACACCCTGGTTCTGTGCTGCCTGCCCCTCACCATACTGGACAGGGAAAGAGAAGGATGTGGAAATTAGGGCCAGAATAATGAGGTTTTGCTCCCAAAATTATTTTTCTCCCCAGACATTCCTTATGATCAAAACAAGAATACTTTGAAGGTGGTCTGGGAGCTGAGTTATTTTGGGTAGAAATCTTCCCTTTATTCCTATTAAAAAAAAAATAGAAGAAATGGAAAGCTTCTTGCCCTGCCCTCATCTCCACCCCCAAGGTCTGAAATGCTTTGATTTTTTTTTTTTTGTTTTTGTTTTCCAGTCACTCCAATACTTGCAAATTTACATCAGCTCTTATTTACTAAAGTTCTCAAAGATCAAACTCATCAGTTTTTCAGTTTGTCCTACTTGAAACATTCCCCCACCCCACCTCCCACCCCCCCAAAAAAAAAAGAAAGAAAAACAAACAACAAAAACATTTGCACAGTCTCAGTTTCCTGCAAAATATGAGCACTTCTGTTCAGGATTGACTGAACCTCCTGGAAACAAACAAAAAAGTCATTTATTCACACAGCTGGAGACAGACAGGGGTAAACATCTGGATATGAGGGGGAGGGGGGAGAAATGTGCATTGGAAGGGGGGAAAAATACAGTAAAAGGACAAAAGGTTATAAAGTAGAAAAAGAAAAAGGTTTGATATGGAAGCTGGAGAGAGTGTCCAGGGATTATGTGAGGAGGGCTATAGAAAATGGACCTTGAAAGAGAAATGTAAATATGGTGGTGGAAAGGAGGAGGGGAACACTAAGATGAAACAAGGGAAGAGACAGAGGTGAAAAATGGAAATGGAGTAAAACACAACAGATAGATGGGAAGCAGAAATAAGGAGAACATCTTACATGCAGATGAAACAAGAGAAGGGATAAAGAAGGAAGCCTCTAGCCTAAGAGCAAAGCTGAGGAAGCTGATGAGGGTAAGGCATATGCTGCAGAAAAGCCATAAATGGGAAAACCCTGGAGAAATACATTAAAGAGAAGGCAAACAAGGTCCTGGTTTGAATCCTGACCTCCTCTCAGCCAGCTCCAGCCAGCAGAGCAGCTCCTGGTCCCTGTGGCTGCAGCATCCCCGCTGCTGAAATCCACACGTGGGGCACGCTGAGGTGGAGGGGGAGCTGGAAGTGACATGTCAACACCTAGGGCTTGTGTTAATTCGGTGCCTCAGCACCTTGGCTTCCACCAGCTCATTGCTTCCAGATGGGGCCTGAGCTCCCAGGCATTCAGGGTTGCCCTCATTAAGTTTCCTTGGGACTTGGAGCAAATTCACCTTTCGTGGGTGCAGAGCACAGTGGCAAACCCTTAGGTACAGAGTCACAGACTGGTTTGGGTTGGAAGGGACCTTTAAAGGTCTTCTAGTCCAACCCCCCTGCAGCCAGCAGGGACAGCTGCCACTGGAGCAGGTTGAGGATTTGTGAAGCCAGCTATGATGCTGCTACACCAGAGCACAGAGCTTGAAGGAGTGAGAAGAGGAGGTCCATTGGCCTAATTTGGACTTCATAGCACCACACAAACCCAGCATGATGGGGGTTAGAAGGGACCTCTGCAGATCACCTGGTCCAACCCCCCTCCTAAAGCAGGGACACTTACAGCAGGTTGCTCAGCATTGCAGTGCCCAAGTGGGGTTGGAAGCTCTGCAGAGAAGGAGACTCCACAACATCTCTGGGGCAGCTTGCTCCAAGGATCCAGCACCCCCACAGCAAAGAGGTTTCTCTTCCTGTTCAGATGGAACCCTCTGGGTTCTAGTTTGTGTTAATTGGTGCTTCCTTACAAACTCTGGAACAGAATAGGGAGGAGAAGAAAAGTGCCTGAGCACAACATGGCAGCATTAGATCAGACTTCAGAGAAACCTTTATCCTGGCAAAGCCCAAGAGCAAGTTTCCCAGCTACAGAGCAAGCAGCACTGAAAGTCTCCTACAAACAGATGGAAATCTGCCAGGGATGACNTCAGGGCAGAGTAGAGGGGCAGGAGAACCTCTCTTGACCTCCTAACCACAGCCCTTCTAATGCACCCCATGATGGCATTTCCCCTCCTGGCCACAGGAGCACATCTGTCAGAGTGGCAGAGCAGCAGGCAGCCCCTCCTTGAGATGCTTCCCAGACCACTTTGATTTTTTTGTTCCTCACCCTTGTCTCTGCCTTCAGATTTCCCAGGGACAGCCCAGGCATTATCATTGGGATTCAGCTCATTTGCCTGTGGCCCAACACTCACCCAGCAGCAAACACCTTCTGTGTGAACTGTTACAAACCTGTCAGTAATTATTACTGCCTTTACTGAGCCATGAAAAATCATTTCCTCTCTAATTCCAGAAAGCAAATGAGCCTAAGGACTCTCCTTGCTTGCATCACCACGTGCAGACCAACACTGCTGGCTGAACATCAGCTTGGCCCATCTGAAAAATACAGAAAGTAGTATTTGCATTCAGCTTTAGGCTGTGATATTGTGACCAGTCTGTCTGCTTTGCCCTCTGGACCAGTGGATTTAGCTGTGTACAACATTTAGCTTCTGCTAACTATCCAGAAACAAATGAAAATCAGATGCCATTAGCCAGAGCAGATATGGTTTTATTCTGAAGCAGACTAATGCAGCTCTCAAGCATTTTGAGGACAGAACTTTGCATTCCAGAGGTGGCTAAAGTAATTTCCTGCACCCAGACCATAAAGAAATGGAGGCTTTTTGTTTGTTTTAAATGTAAACTTCTGTTGCTTGAGATCAAGTTTGTAGTATAGGAGAAATTTAAGTCCCCTGAAATCCTTGGGAAGATATCACAGGTTCATCATTTTGGAAGTCCTTCTGGGAAAGGACCAGGGAAGGACTGCTGGAGGTGATCTCCCAGCTGCTTTCTGCACACATTCCTGGTCCTCAAGCATGGAGTTCAGTGTAGTGATCAAAAGTGTGTCATGTGTTTTGAAGAAGTTTTCCATCTCTCTTACTCAAAACTTCCTTCCTACAGATCTAGGCTCAAGGAGGGCTCAGCTCCTTTTCCCACCTTCCCAAAGTGTCAACTCTGTCCTCAGCTGCTCAGCACTCTCTGGCAGCAGCATCCTTCCTGCTGTACATTACTCTTTTTGCATAAAATTCCTCAAGATCCAGTAAAATCTCTGCCTGGAAATGTGGTGAGGAGCTGGCTTGCTACCATTCTCCAGCCCTGGACCTTTCTGCAGTCCACAACCACTGCCACTGCACCAGCACACAGCTGGGACAAGGCTTTGCTATTTACATAACCATTCCTTAACCCTTCCAGAAGCTTTCTTCTTTCTTGCCCTTTCACTAAATCACACTAAAGGGCACTTTCTTGCCCTTGCACTAAATCACAAGCACAAACCCAGAAGCCTGGAGTAGCATCATGTTTTAACAGGCAAGCCTCAGAACATGAGGTTGCAATCATGGCTTTTATTGCAGATCTTCAGCTCAATCTAGAGTAAGGAGGATGCCAGAAGAGAATTAAAAGAGCAAATCGTTTGCCAGCCTCAAGGCTGCTCTTGTAAAAAGAAAACAGCTACTTTGGAACCTCTGAGGCTGAATTCTACACTGAAAGCAAGGCTTAACCAACCATTACATTGTTTGGTGTTGCTCTGCAAGCCTTTGATTAATTCAGCCTGCTCTTTACTCATCTGATGGAAGAGTGAAGGGATGGCCACTTAGAAGAAGGGATGGGGAGCAAGATCATTTGTTCTGGGAAACTGAAATAGAATCAGAGAACTGTCAGGGACCTGGAAGGCACCTCAAGGACCATCTAGCTCCAACTTCCCTGCCATGGAGAGGGACAAATGAAAGAGCAATTGTACCATCAAAAGACAATGGAGGTTATAATTGAGGGATAGATCACTACCCAAGTAGCATTTGATAATTATTGGTCTTTGGGTTGTCATTCTGCTTTTGTCCTATCATTAGTGACCAAAATGGAAATAAATGACAACATAAATGAAGGTCTTGTCTTCTCTTGGAGAAACTAACCCATGCTAGCAGTGCTCCTTGTTTCCTTGTGAAGGAAGGCCCAGAGAGAACAGCCAAAAATAAAACAGAACACTCAAAGGTAACAGCAAAGGACAAAGATGTTAATTAGAGGTCAAATCCTGAAGCACTAAATTCATTAGAAAATGCAGGCATTCCCTAGTGGGTGATCACTGGATTACAAGTTGTGGCTTTGTTTTGCACAGGGAACCCTCAGGTCTTCAGCATCTTGGCAGAAAAGGTGCCGAGACCTGGGGTGATGGAGTTCTGGGGGTGAGGAGAGCAGGAAATTTGCTTGCTTTTAATCCATGATTGATGAACAGAGCAATGAAGAGGAGCTGTAGCAGAGTGAGGGTTGGTCTCTTCTCCCAAGGAACAAGTGACAGGACAAAAGGAAACAGCCTCAAGGTTTAGGTTGGACATGAGGAAAAATTTCTGCTCCCAAAGGATCGTCGAACCCTGGACCTGGGTGCCCAGGGCAGGGGTAGAGTCGCTGTCCATGGAGGGAGTTTCAAAGCAGCGGGGATGTGGTGCTGAGGGCAGTGGTTCAGTGGTGACCTGGCAGTGCTGCTTTTCTGGGATGCGAAATGCTTGCGAACGAACGGGAATTGGGAAAAGATCGAGCCTCGGGGAAGCGCCAGCAGAGGTCAGCACAGCCGGGAGAATGGAGCAGGCACCGCCGGGATGCTGCTGCCGCTGCCCCCGGGATGCAGCTGCCCTGGGATGCTGCTGCCCTGGGATGCTGCTGCTGCCCCGGGATGCGGCTGCCACCGGGATGCAGCTGCCACCGGGATGCTGCTGCCACGGGATGCTGCTGCTGCCACGGGATGAGGCTGCCCCCGGGATGCGGCTGCCACCGGGATGCGGCTGCCACCGGGATGCAGCTGCCACCGGGATGCTGCTGCCCCGGGATGCTGCTGGCACCGTGATGCTGCTGCACCGCGACGCTGCTGCTGCCCAGATTCTGCTGCCGCCGGGATGCTGCTGCACTGGGATGCTGCTGGCACCGTGATGCTGTTGCACTGGGATGCTGCTGCAGCCCGGATGCTGCTGCCACTGCCTCCAGCATTTGGAGTTAGGTCCTGCTAAGTGACTTAACAGTGTGCATCATAGAACCATTGAGGTTGGGAAAGACCTTCAAGATAATTGAGTCCAGCCATTAACCCTACTCTACCAAGTCCACCAGTAAACCACATCCCCAAGCACCTCATCATACATGCCTGGACAAACCAGCAGCAGATACTGCCAGGTTCCTTATTCTGACCTCATAAGTGCTTTTCAAATTCAAGCAATGCAGCTTGACACAGCATTTTATATGAGAGGAAAAAAACCCAACAAAACAAAAACCACAGTAAAAATCCCCACCTGAATTGTTTCACAGCAATAAAACTCTTCCCACCATCCACGTAAAATGAAATCATCACATTTCTCACTGTCTGCTAAGAAACTCAGCCTGATGCAGCTTTCTCTGTCACAACACCAACTCACACAGACCATCACAGCTATAAATTCCAGAGCATCATTCACCAGGCTTCATCACTAAAACCTTCTTCCTTCACGGAGCTGCTCGTTCCCAGCAAGCTCTGTTCCATAAATCATTTTCTATCTGGATTCCTTAATTTAAAGCTATTGGAGGGAACTGGATTTCCCTAATGGAAGGTGATGAATCATGGCTGCTTCTCCTGAGAAGAGAGCTGACACTTGGGTTCCTTCCAAATGATGGCAAATGAGCATTAAAAGTGAGCTGCGAGGATGTCTGTGAGGTGCACAAACATGCAGAGAGCCTCCTCCACCTCCTTCTGAAGCAGGGCAGTGCACTTAAGAGAGTCTTGGCATGCAGCAGAATTGTGTGGCAGCAGAGGGTTGGACTTGGTGATCCTGAGGGTCTTTTCCAACCTGGATGTTTCTGTGGTTCTGTGTGTGGATTTAAGGTTTCAGAGCTGTGTGGATGTGATGTTGAGGGCTGTGGTTCAGCGGTGGCTGGGCAGTGCTGGGTGAACAGTTAGACTTGATGGTCTGGAAGGTCTCCTCCAACCAAAATGATTCCATGATTCTGTGATTTTTTGAAGTGGAAGACTGCCTACTGTGATTTGAAATACTGGGCAACTTGAAGCAGCCAGTGGAAAGACATCTTGTAGCAGAAAGGTAAAGATCAGTGGGAATTCTGCATAGAGGTCTAAGGGGCAGTCCTGTGGGAGCAAGGCACTGGAAGAGGCTGCCTGGGGAAGCAGTGGAGGTGTTCAAAAACCATATAGACACAGCACTTCAGGACATGGTTTTGTGGGCATGGTGCTGTTGGGTAAAGCATCTCTTTCCTGAGCAAAGAGCTGGCAGATTAGCAATGCAAACTGCCTGTCCTGGGTAGCAAACTGAGTGAGGCTGTATAGGGAATGTGCCGTATGAAAGCACACCTCAGGTTTGGAAAGGCACAGAGTCACACACCAAGGAAAGGCTTGGTCAGTTTTAGGCTCTCAGACACTCACATTCCAATGCTCAACATGCAGCTGTTTCCCAAAAATCATACACTCATAGAATCAGGGTTGGAAGGAGCCACAAGGATCAGCCAGTTCCACCCCACCTACCATGGGCAGGGACACCTCACACTAGCTCAGGCTGGCCACAGCCTCATCCAGCCTGGCCTTAAACACCTCCAGGCATGAGGCTTCCACCATCTCCCTGGGCAACCCCTGCCAGGCTCTCACCACCCTCATGCTGAACAACTTCTTCCTAACATCCAGGCTGAATCGCCCCATGTCTAGCGTGGTTCCATTCCCCCCAGTCCTATCACTCCCTGACAGACTTTAAAGTCCCTCCTTACCAGGACAGGCAGGGAAGTGGAGAAGCAAGCTGGGAGTCCACCTTGGGCTCCTGCCACGATAGGAGCTTGGATGGTTGCTTTCCAAAAATCCATCCTTATCAGGACCTCCCAGCCAAGCTGGGAGCTTGTTCTTACCAGAACAGGTAGTGAGGTGGAAAGCCAAGCTGGGAGCCCACCTTGGGTTCCTGTCATGAAAGGAGCTTGGATGGTTGCTTCCCCAAAATCCACCCTTATCAGGACAGACAGTGAGGTGGAGAGCCAAGCTGGGAGCTTGTTCTTACCAGAACAGGTAGTGAGGTGGAGAGCCAAGCTGGGAGCTCATCTGGGCTCCTGCCACAAAAGGAGCTTGGATGGTTGCTTCCTCAAAATCCACCCTTATCAGGACAGACAGTGAGGTGGAAAGCCAAGCTGGGAGCCCACCTTGGGTTCCTGCCATGAAAGGAGATTGGATTTTCACCCTGCCATGCAAAACCTGCACCTCAAGTTTTGCCTTTGGGCCTTCTGGTACCTCTTTGTATCCCTGAGTCAAGTAACTCAGCTTCAATCGTCAAGGTACCTCAGAGAAAATGATAATAGGGCATCATTTTATAATTAAGAATGGAAATTCAGTCTCCCCAATGGTCATGAAATTAATCCCTTTTCATCTAGCACTTTCAGAATGAGAAACCCAGCCTAATGCATCTCTTGACAGTAGCAACAAAATCATCATCCATCACTGTGCACCAGGGAAGTCCCTTCATTTGCTTCACGTTCAGTCTGGGAATACCATCTCCCCACAACTGAATGAGCACCAGAAAAACAGCCCTTCAGATAAATGGCCTCCTGGGGATATATATCTTTAGATACTGCATGGCTTTCATGGATCACTATTACATGCATTACGTTTCCCCTAAGATGAATAAAGTCTCCACGCAGCAGACATCACCCTGTGTGTATCCACTTTATGATCAGGATAAACCTACTGCATTAGCTTCAGTGTGGGAATTCCTGCATGGAGACCAGGAAGCCACTGGGGGACAGGGAAAAAATCACAGAA
>WBNM01032872.1:0-69639 GCA_013399055.1 Ramphastos sulfuratus | reverse complement strand
AAATTTGAATATTCATAACATGCTCTTAACACAACAGGAAACATAGAATCCCACCAGTTAGAGAATAGTTAATGCTGGATGGGCATTAACAACCTGCAGTTTGAGAGTATTTATTCGATAAAAAATATGAAGCTCTTTTTAGTAAGAATTTAAAGGTGGTTTATTGATTGTTGTCCTGTAAAATCACAGAAGTCTTTAATTCCTGAAGAACTGTCCAACAATAGGAAAAATGACACAAAGAATCTTTACAAAACATTACAGCATTTTTGGAAAACCTAGGCATGAAAAATATATACAGGGCATTAAAAAATCTGAATAAAATTAATGTCTGGATTTATACATTCAGCTGTTAAAAACCTGCCTGTGAATAATAACATTTGTTGTTAAAATATTAGCAGTATTTTTACTACGTTAAATAAGTCTTTGTTCAATTTACAGCTTTCTCATTATTTTATCAGTCTACTTATAAATTAATTTACATGGCTATAGAACCACAGTCAGGCTGCCACGGGAAGGCTCTTGCACAGAATTATTGCCTTCCTGTGGTACTTTGTCACAGATGCATCTTTATGAACATCCACAAATTGATATCAAAGATACAGCCCCTGTCAACAAGAGGAAGCTCCCTCCTTACTGTTACTGAGCATGGAGGCTGCATTTTACCTGCTGAGCTATCAGCTGGTCCTGGAGAAGGCAAAGGGGTCTATAATACAAACTCACTCCTATGTACAGAGGCGGTGCAGGGGCATTTACTTTGTGAGTGCATTTCCTTCACACAACAGGCACTGGTGGTTGTTGGTGTGAATTCCAAAGCTAACCTGTGGATGCCAAAGCTGTGTGGGTGCTGAGTGTAGTGCAACTGTGAAGAGTCTCTTCTAAAGCAGAGACAAGCAGGTGTGAAGCAGCACCAAGTTGAGCTCTGAAAACAAGGGCCCAGCATAGATAACTGCAGTCTAAGTGCAGTGACAGCACTTCTGGATTTTTCTTGCAGCTTGGGGCAGCTTTGTCAACATCCCTCTGAGCCTGGGACAGCTGGGACTTGTGATGCAGAGGTAGAGTCCTGTGTGAAGTACAGGGCATTCTAGAACTAGGCTTTCTAGCTTAGCTTGGCACAGATTGTGACGCCATCAGGAGGTGTCTCGTTAACATACTCTGGTACTGGGGTGTAACACTGAAGTTTACTAGGGAATGCTGCTGTTCACCTCCAGCTCAAAGGACTGGGTGAGATTCTGGTCTTCAGCCTTCTGTTGCAAGAAGAAAGGCAAAGAGAGAGGGAAGGATGGAGGAACTAGGGCTGAAACTGACATGTGAGTCAGAGAGATGTGTGGCTGATCTCCAGTGCCCAAAAAACTCCCTCTAGCTGAAATCTGTGACTGCCTGAGCCAGATTTCAGTTCAGAGCTCTCAAAACACAAACCAAAAAGGGAACAAAGTGTCCAAATCAGTGCTCTGTTAACTAGATTTCTGCATTGGTGCCCCATGTCTTCCATCGACAGCTGTAGGGTCCCTGCTGCCAGCAGCTAGTGCAAATCCTGTAGTGTGCTGTGAAGACACAAAGCTCCTCTAGACGTTGGTCTCCAGGCCCAGCAGGCGCCCCATCCTCTCCATGTTCTTGTCCAGCGTGGCACGGCAGGTGATCTCCTTGGCACACTCCATGGGGAACCAGCCTCTCTCCCCGTCCCGCAGCCGCTCCCCTTCGTACCACCCTGCACGAGGAGCAAAGGGGGACAGACCTCAGCCCAGCACTCAGCACTGCTGTATGCTAGACATAAAGCACCAGTTTGAAAGGTCTGGCAGATTTTTTTTTTTTTTAAATACAGCAGCCTAGGAACAAAGTATTGTGTGAAGTAAATGTCATAAATATCAATATTGTTATACAAATATAGTTTGAAATAATCTAAAGACTGGAATGGTAATGTAAAGAAAGCAATACAGCACAATCTGATTTCATACGTAGCAAGGAATTTAGGAGTTAGTACTTGCAGTGCTGACAGCTTCCAGCAGTGGTGACAGCTTCCAGCATCCCTGAGCTGTTGGAATCCCCTGTACATGCAGGCAAGATCTCTGCTGATCTCAGGGTGCAAAATCAGCAGAGCCCCTGGGCCAGACCTCTGTAGCTACCAGGCAGTGAGCACAGCATATGACACTACTGCCAACCTGTCTCTCTCAGACAAGCCTGGTGCTCACTCACTCACTGAGGTGTCTGAGCTCTCAGGCAGCATTCAAAGAGTTTGTGACCATTCCACATCTCAAGGCCAGCAGATCCTTCCTGCAGCTATGATCTCTAGAAATTAGGCCAGGACATGAGTTACTTTGACCAGCTGTTGCCTGAGCAGAGACTGAGACTGTCCTTCAGAAAGCTAAGCCAAAACACTCCCAGCTCTGCTGGAAGCTGAGCCTTTAGTCACTGTAAGACCAATGCTATCAGAACAGGATGCTTCTAGCTGGATTCCCCTGCAGAGGGGACAGATGGTTCCTGACAGCAGAAGTCTCACTCACCATCGGTTACTTTCTGATAAACCAAGACAACATCAGCAACCTGGAGAGACAGCTCATCAGACTGCTTGGCTGTGTAGGTCCGGGTGATCTCCAC
The DNA here is from genome assembly GCA_013399055.1 of Ramphastos sulfuratus. Lineage (NCBI taxonomy): Eukaryota > Metazoa > Chordata > Aves > Piciformes > Ramphastidae > Ramphastos > Ramphastos sulfuratus. The sequence goes on along the minus strand of WBNM01032872.1, from coordinate 67,047 downwards.
CTGAGTCAGAGCTGTGCAAGGACAAGCTGAGTTAAACAGGGTATCAGAACAGCTTTTAGTACATCTACACTATCCCACAGGCCACCCTTGCTCCCATCCCCTCTAAAGGGCACTGCATTTTTGCTGCCTTGGCAAAGCTGCCCAGAATCCCCTCAGCTGGCACTTACTGGTCCTGTCCGTTGTCTGCCTGTCTCTGTCCCGGCCCAGCGCTGTGATCCAGCGAGCTCGGTCACTCCTGCAACAGCAAAGACAGCTTTGGTTCCCGGCTCGTGCTCACACCGCTCCCTTGGCCTGGAGGCTGTTTCATTTTGTCTCTTTCCTTACTGGCTACAGAAAGAAACCAAATCTACTTTTCCCTCCTCTCAAATCTGGCCAGAAGGTGTCACACTACTGCTAGTAATCTGTTACTCAAGCGTAACTGTTTTAAGCAAGATAGATTAAGAAAGCAGCTTCCACCCATGAGAGACACCAGGCATGATGCCTCCTACACCTTCCATTATTTTGAAGTAATGCAGGTAAACTGCTTCACTGAAGTCTGTGACCAATACTTCTCATTTAGCAAAAAAATCCATCCAATGGATAAAGTGTCTGAGAAATACAACAGGAGTCATTAACCCAGCAGGTTTGCAGGGAGTGTTCTCCCTGGGATGGTGCCAGGCTGTCTGCCAGTCTCAGCACATGCTGACCCACAGTCTGCGTGCTGTGTTGTCTTCTGACAGGTCCTGACCCAGCACAGATAAGGGAACTCACACACCCAGCACATGAAGCGACCAAAGGTGATCAAACTGTGCTAGAAAGCTTTGTGCCAGCAAAACCATTTTGGTTTCACTTGTGCAAAAGGTGTTCCAAAAAGCAGCCAGCCTGGCCCTGCAGGTTCCCTTCCCAGCCTCCTCAGAGTTCAAGTGGAGTTTTTCTGTAGCTAGAGCAATGCTGTGCCAAGCAGGGAATTTTCAGCTAAAGCCATTCTTTTCAGTATCTCTTCTCCTGACAGACACTGCCAGTCTGCTGGTTCTGTTTCAGTGTCCAGCAGACCAAGAATACATCTGCAGAACAAAATGTCCCTTCATGCAGAGCCCAGACAACTGCAAATGTACTGCCCAGAGACCCCTATTCCCAAACACGCCTGAATCGTCTGCTGGCTTTACAATCAGATCTTTACCAGGCCTCCTTAGTGCTCTGTAGCTCCTTTCAGGGCTATTCTAAGTGCTGAGAGCAAACTCCAGGCTGTCAGTTTTTCCAGGCCATGTCCAGAGCACTGTTTGATCTCCCCTGTCCCACTGCCAGCTCTGCTCACACAGATGCCATCGTCCGCTCTCGGGGCACACAGCAGGCATGGCTCTTGGGTACGTGCCCCCCAAAGAACAAGACACTGCTTGTTGCTGCTTCCTAAAGCAGAACACTCTGGAGCTGTGCCAGGCTAACAAGGCCTACCTCTACCCCAGGGCATCCTCCCCAGGCACTGCCAAACTCCTCCTCCCATTTAAGCCAGCACTGGTTCCACTGCTGCACCACCCAACCACTACAGTCACTAACACATTGCTGTGCCAGGGCACCCTGCACTGACACCATCGTGCTTCAGGACACACCTGGGCCTGTCTCCCCCAGCTCATACTGTACTTGTGATTATTAAATAATTATTAACATTATCATGTATATATTAAAGCTGTATTATTATAATGTAACAAGAAAACTTACACCATGATTATAAACTACCTGACCAGCTCAGCTGGGCAGAAAACCTGTATCTTGACTGCCAGTTCTGGGGCTCGCTAGAGAGGCAACCCCAGGGGTGACTTGGGGACTTCAGTGACATTTGCATTTCACATTAAACAGCAGGACCCCTCCGCAGTGCAATGTGTCATCCTTAGGGTGTGTAGGTTACTAACAGTTGTGCAGTTGTGTTAAGCAGCACGACTTTGATTTTTTTTTTTTTTTTTTTTAACTGTGAAACCACTTAAACCGAACATAAATTAAATGGAAATTCCTTCCACAGCTTCCCTACACCCCATGAAATCCAAATGACTGACATCTGCCATGCAGCTCATGTTTGCCTCCCCAGTAACAACCAGAAGACATTCACAAGCCCCTGGCTGAGGATCTGCCAATCTCCAAGGCAGGGGGTTGGACTTGATGAGCTTTGAGGTCTCTTCCACCCTTGCTTATACTGTGATACTGTGTGATACTGTGGCACGGTGAATTCTCAGCCTGAAGACCCACAGCACCTAACAGTGGGTTCTGCAGCTGACAGGGTTTCAGCACATCCACTCCTCCATCAGTCCTACAGCCTGACCTCAGGGAATGACACCAACAGGACACAGACTGCTGAGTCCTCTCTCAAAGAGATTCCATTAGAGAAACCAGACTTTACTCACTGAGTCTCTGTCCCCAGCAGCAGCTCCACGCGCTCCCCGGCGTGGTTGCTGAGCACCGCCAGCCGAAAGAGATGAGCTGCGGAGCTCTGCCGTGAGTACAGCATGGTTGAAGTGTTCTTCACGGGAGAAGAGGTCAGGTCCTCACTGTCACACTGCTGCACCACCAGCTGGTCCCTCAGAGAGTAATCTGTCACATTGTAACTCTCTTCACTGCAGGGCAGAGAGGGGAGGGAAAAACCCCAGCAGGTTAATGGTTGGTTAGGTATGGCTGGGAGCACACTCAGGCACAGAATCCACTTTAGAGAGTAGCACACGATTCTTCCAGCACCTCAGAGCTTCATCTTTTCTGTTCATAGACACAGAGTGGACCAGTTTTTAAACTACAGAACTCCAGTGGCACAGTTAAATGGCTCTGGTGGCCTCGAGATGGTGTGAGCTCAACTTGGCTCCCTACACCAGAGAACAGACCCAGCAACGGTACGGTATTGCACTGTCGTCTTCTGGAGCTTCAAGGGAATGACAGACCTTAATTTTAGACTGTCACAGGGAAAAAAAAAAAAGCCTAACATTCCCCTTCTCCTATGCCCTAAACATAACCTCAGTCAGCTGTGAACTTCAGGAATGGGCTGGGCAAAGGCTTCTCTAGAATAACAGAATCATAAAATGCATCAGGTTGGAAAGGACCTTTAGAGGTTGTCTAGTCCAACCCCTCTGCAGTAAGCAGGGACATCCCCAACTAGATCAGGACTGTTGCTGAATCCACATTTACCTCTTGAAAGCCCTTTGTAAATAAATACACCAGCTTTAGGTGAGAAGAGTAAATATTGCTACGTATCCTGAGCTCTTCAAAGGACTCAAATCAGAAAGTGTGCTTATGGTTGAAGTGTAAGTGAAGGGGTGGCCACAACATCAGCCATCACCAATCAGAACACAGAACTGGTAGAGAGCAGAAGGACTTGAAGACCCAAACACACTTCCCTCAGCAGCAGCCTTACACTTCTGAATGCAGAACCACCTCAGCTCATCAGCATCTCCTGCCAGGTGAGAACAGGCAGAGCAGAAGGCAGCAGGTCTGGAGAAGGCCTGTGTCACTGTCACACATGGCAGGAAGCTGGCATCTCAGCCCCTGTTCTTCCATCCCTGCAATTGTACCTACAGCACAGGCTTCAGCTTCAGACCCAACGGGCATGCTAACCAGAGCTCTGATCTGAGCCTGAACCCAGCTCCTCACCCTAGCTCTTGGTTTTGCTGCCTACTTGTACCAAGGCTCAAGTGGCAAATAACTGCAATTCCACATGCTTCAAGTTATGAAATCCAGTTCAAGAAACCACTTAAGAAGCTGCAATTGATCACAAGGAAAGAGAAGCAGCTGAAGAGGCTGTTTCCATGGCAGCTTGCAAGTGTGCTTCCCAGACTGCCTTAGCTGCACCTGCCAGTTCACCAGGAGACATCATAACCTGGTGCCCTCAGCACAGCCTGGAAAGCTTGCAGACTTCTTCAGATGTTTCTGTCCTACACTGGTACAAGGAGAGGTAGGCAAGAACTACTACACAGGCATAAAGCAGTTCTCCCCCAGCCCACACATCCTTGCCTGTCACATTTTGGGGTCAGTCAAATGCATCAAGGTCCAGCTACACAGACTCCACCTGAAAATAAAAGCTATGCAGATCTGTCTCGAGCACCAAACAGCAGCACTACAGCCTCAGCTCACTGTGGCTCATTAAAATAACTGACATAGAAAAAATACTTGAGAGGATTAATTTTGCTACCAGAGACCCACAGCAACTCCAGTGCTGAGCTGCTACTGATGGGACCCTCAGACACCTGCAGGGTTAAAGGTGCTCCTCCCTGCTGGCTGCTACTCAGGTATGAGAGGAAAGCAGATCCCAGAGCTGCCTGTCTGTGGGGATGTGTTCTACCCCTCCTGGGTTGTCAGACACCTCAGTAGCTAAGAGAATGGTCTAGTGGTCACGTTTAATCCTTCAGAAGGAAAGGCTAAGCCACAGTGACTCAAGCCCAGTTCTTGCTGCTTTCTGAGACTCACAGCAGTGCAAGAATTTCTCTGTTGAAGTGCTGGGGGCCTTGCAGAGGATGTTGTGTTTGTGGGGTGCATCTACTGTAAAAACAAAGCTTTTATTCCAGCTGTGTGGGCTATATTTTGCCTTTTTTTTTTTTTTTTTCCCCTATCAATGAAGTACTTGAACATTTTTCTTTGTTTTTTCTCTAGGTCCCCGACCAGTACCAAAATTTTCTCCCCATCTGCTGGTGGTGTCCACTCTCAGGGCTAAAACCACAGTTCCCTGCTCAGGTACCACTGACACAGGCACAAACACACCAAACCTTCCAGCAGCTTCAGGGATCTTTAAAGCCTCCCCACGCACTTCTGATTAACCCAGGCTGGAAGCACCTCTGCTATGAGGATAGGCTGAGGGAGCTGGGGTTGTTCAGCCTAGAGAGAAGATTCTTGGGGGACCTTAGAGTTGCCTTCCAGTGCCTGAAGGGATCCTGCAGGAAGGCTGCAGAGGTATTTTTCATGAAGGTGTCTAGAGACAGGACAAGGTGGAATGGTTTGAAGCTGAGGCAGAGAAGGGTTAGACTGGAGCTGAGGAAGAAATTCTTCAGTGTGAGAGTGGTGAGACTCTGGGATAGGTTGCCCAGGCGGCTGTGGATGCCTCCTCCCTTGGGGGTGTTCAAGGCCAGGTTAGAAGAGGCCTTGAGCAGCTGAGTCTAGTTGAGAGGTGTCCCTGCCCACAGATGATCTCTCAGGTCCCTTCCAACCTAAGCTATTCCACCTCTGATGTGCTGAGGCTGTGGTGTCCATGATCCTTACAGAATTTTACAAACTAAAGGTGACATAAGAAGTGAGCTGGCCACAGCAAACGCCTCTGGAGCTCCAGACCAATGACATCAAGGGCATCTTGGGTCCTGAAAAGTGGAGACAGTGTGGCTTACAAGGAGGTTTGGGGTTAATTAAAGCAATTTTGAATGAGCACACTGAGAAGCTGGGAGAATGTTCAGTGTTTCAGAAAGCTGCATCTTGATTCCCACACACACAACCCAAGAGGAGTCTTAAATATGTCCTGCCTGAACTTATTTTCTGGGAAAGGCTCTTCCCTCAGCCACAGCCCATCTAAAACTGACTGTGGTTGTCCTGCTGGAGGAAAGACTAAGTGCTTCCACAGAGGCTGGGAGGGGAGGGAGGAGAGTCTGGATTTCCCCTGGATCCAGCTCTGGAGTCAAACTGATTCATTTGTCTGCAAAGAGATGCCACTTATCACTGAGGATCTGTTTCCTCTGCCAGCCATGGCAGCTGAGGGGTCCTAATGAAGAAAACTATTTTGTACCTAGTATCCATCAGTCTCTTGTCTCCTCCTTCCACAAGGAAAAGCTGTGTTGGGTGGTGGTGGTGGTGGAAGGGAAGGTGATGGTTTGGTGGGTTTGGAGTGCTCTGTGGTGGCTTTTGATTGTTTGCTTTTGTGTGGGTGGATAGTTTGGCATTTTTGGGGGGGGTTGTGGGTTTTTTTTGGTTGGCTTTGTTTTGTGACATTGCTTTTGTTTGTTGGGTTTTTTTGGTTTTGAATGCATTTGGGGTCTTTGGCTTTTTGAAAATAAGTCTGCTCAGCATTTCAGCCTGGGGAATCCCTGCTTAGCCAGAGACTGAAGGAGCAACACCAGCTGGGGATGCTGCCAGAGGTACTTGGGAATCTTGCAGCTGACAAAGAAATGGAGGAGGAGGGATGGTTTGTGGCACCTTAAGAATCCTCTGAAACACAACTGCTAAGTGCAAACACAAACACTGAGTCTCAACTAGCAATCAGTACTTCTGTCCACTGCCATGGAGTCAATGAGAACAGTGGCTTGATCAAGAGCTCAAGTGTGAATACCACTCATTCCTCTTCACCTGGGCAGAGCCCACCCCACACAGCCAGTGTCAGTCAGGTTTTGTAGTCAGATCTGTTGTCAGGGGGTCCTGGGACAGTGACTGACTCTGGGCATGAACAGGGACTGCTCTCAAGTTCTGGCTGCTGGGCCCAGTTAGGACATGCCCATCCCAACAGCTGCAAGCTGTTAGGATTGAAAAGCCCCAAAGCTTTTGTAGCAAATAAGTGTCCAAATGTGATGCCTGAGCTGGACAAGCAGCCCACACCACACAGCATAGCCACACAGAATGGACTCTTCACTGCTGGCCCAGCTCCAGCATTTGCTCAGCCACCAAGGCAGGGACATGGCAGCAGTCCCAGGAGGAAAGGGTTAAAGGAGTGTGATACTCTGTGCTGCAGGGGTGGAGACAGGGACCTTCACAGAGGCACTTCAGCTAAGATGGAATCTCAGAAGCATCTTCACCTGAGCCAGGTAGCCAGGGAGGAACCTGTGGTTTCCTCTCACCCTTATTAAATCCCCTTCCCTTCAGTATTTTCCCCCCTCCATTTCCATTTGGCTTTCCCTCTGCTGAGCTGTCAGCACTTTCTTCCCAAGTTATGTATCAGGCACCACTCCTCCAAATATAACCTATGGACTGGAGGTGTCACAGAAGGGTGTCTTTAAAAATAGTTATGCTTGGCTTAACTGGCCCATCTAGAGGCAAAATAATTGTTCTTCCAAACAGCTTTTAGCCTCAGGAATGAGGTTTATCTGTTAAGTGCTCTCCCTTAGCAACAGCAGGGCATGGAAACTCTGGCCCAGTGCTGTGATAAATACACAAGTCTGGGGAGAAGAACTGCAGTGGAGCCTGCTGGAAGTCATCTCCCATGCATCATCCTCAGAACAGCCTCTCTGTGGGAAGCGTGGAGGGGAGTGACAGTCCCTGCTGCTTTATCTCTCCAAAGCCTCTCCCTTTGCTCAGGCATCAAGGATGGACTCCAGTGTGGCATTTCAAATCCTGTGTCACTGCTGCACAGCCTGAGAGAGCAGCACTGCAAGTTCACTAACTTCTCCTCTTCCTCTAGCACAGCCTAAAACTCTCAAAGGCTTTGCAAGTGTTTCCTGGACTTCATATTTATTCCCTAGCTCCTCCTCTTTTGTGCTGCAGATGTTCCAAGGACACTTCTCTATCTCTTCCTCTCCCCAACAAGTGGACACAAAATGCTGTTTGAGTGCTGTGGATGGGACCAGGTTTGCTGTTCCACAGGCAGAGCTTTGGGTTTCATTCCCACTTGGGTGAGTCCCACACAGACAGGATTAAACTCAGTGCATGCAGGGACAACTCAGCTGTTTGATTTCATGTTGGTGAAGCTCTTACCTCTTCTTCTTGGTGATGATGAGGACATCATTGAAGAGGAAGAAGTACACCTGCTGCTTGGAAGTCCTTTTGGAGAAGAGCCCAGGCTCCTCTACGTAGGCTGTTAGTTCTCCCCTTTTCACTAGCCACCGTGAAGAGGAAACCAGGGGAAATGGCTACAAAGCAAGCAGGCAACATCTTAAGCCTCCAAAAGGAAAGGGTTTTAAACATCAGGTAACCCTGCTAGCTATGTGGAAACAAATGCTTGAATAACTTGGAGCTCAAAACGGAGGTTATCAAGTTCATGGCACACACAAGTAGCTGCCTGCAAACACTTCTCAAACTTCCCTGAATTCTTTGCTGCTGCTCACATTCATTCTGGGTCTTGCATGATTAGGTTAATGAAGAGAACTGCCTCCTGCCTTCCTTTACAGCACCTCTCACATGCTGGTGAGCAGGAGTTCCTCATTCAGCCTGGCAGCTGTCACCTTCATTCTGCATGGGCTGTCTCCTTCCATCCTTCCAGCTGCCCCTGCCAGAGCCAGCTCCAGCCTGTCCATACCTGCCCCATTCCCACACCAAAACCACATCCTGAGCTCTGGGATCTGCTGCTGGGAGAACAAAACATGCACTCCTGATTTTACCTGCTGCCACCCCCTCCTCTGAGTCCCAAGGTTTGGGTTTACAGTGCCTCTGACGTGGCAGCACCACAAAACACGTTTCCCAAAGGTGCCGTTTCTGCCCCCGGCAGCACCACTGAGCCCTGTGCCTCCTGTTGAGGGCAGGGGAAGGCTGCCCCACACTGTCCTGACAGCTGCATCATGGCACTGTTCCTGACCTGACAAACCAGGCCTGCATGCTTCTTCAACACAAGTTACAAACTCATCTGCTTCCCAAACACAAAAGCACATTTGCAGAATAAAAAACCCCAAACACACACCATTTTCCTGGTGCTTAGGGTGGAAAATACAGGAATAAAACCTTCTGAATAATAATTAAAAAAAAAAAAAGCAATTTCACAGCTCAGCCATGTACAAAAATGGCCATAACTGAACATCTCTTGTGCTGCTGTGAAGCACTGCACAGTTCCATCTAACACAAAATCCCCAAGCACTGAGGCTGAGCCAGAGCAGAAATACTTTACAGGCTCACAGGATGTCAGGGGTTGGAAGGGACCCAAAGAGAGCATCGAGCCCAGCCCCCCTGCCAGAGCAGGACCAGACAATCTAGCTCAGGGCACACAGCAACACATCCAGACAGGCCTTGAAAGGCTCCAGAGAAGGAGACTCCACAACCTCTCTGGGCAGCCTGTGCCAGGGCTCTGGGACCCTTCCAGGCAAGAAGTTGCCCCTTGTGTTGAGCTGGAGCCTCCTGTGCTGTAGCTTCCATCCATTGCTCCTTGTCCTATCCCAGGCAGCAAGTGAGCAGAGCCTGTCCTCTCCCTCCTGACCCCCAGCCCTCAGATACTTATAAACACTTACTAAATCCCCTCTCAGTCTTCTGTTCTGCAGACTAAGCAGCCCCAGGTCCTTCAGCCTCTCCTCACCAGGCAGTGCTCCAGGGCCCTCAGCATCCTCGTAGCCCTCCGCTGGACCCTCTTCGGCAGATCCCTGTCTGTTCTAAAACTGGGAAGCCCCAAACTGAACCTGATTTCCAATTGTTACATCCCAGAATTCCAGCACCATGGTGACTGTTTCACAGACACAAAGCACTTGGAAGATTTCTATTTGAGAATAAGCTACAAACTCCTCTGCTCTGTAGTGCAGGGGAGGGAGTCCATCCCCTTTTCCTCACTGGCTGTTCCAGGGCAGCTCGTGTTCACCCAGCAGGCTGTCAGGGCTTCAGAATGCACTGACACAGGGCCAGAGCAGCCCTTCTCATGCCAGCTGGCAGGCTCTCGAACCACAGAGCAGGTCAACACCACTCAAGGGTCAGAGTTAAGTTGTGGAAAGGGAAAAACTTGCATTAAAAAAGAGAAAACCAAAAGTTGCTGTGGCTGCCACAGCACCACTGACAGCTGCTGGTTACAGCATGCATGGGGAAGAACTGCGTGGGGCCTCCTGCTTTGGCATCAAGAGTGGGCACCCCCTTCCCCAGACTGAACACTGCTGGGTGCTTCTGGAGATGTGAATGAAGCCACCCAAGGGGCTCAGACTGTCCAACGGCTTGAGACTCATCACCGTGGTTAGCAAACACAGGGAGGCCGCTTGAGTGCTCTATTTATTGCTGCAAGGACACCAGGCCACTGCTTGCAGGTTTTGTTCAAAGCTTGAGAAGAAAAAAAAATATTTAGACAAGCTGAAAAACATCATCCTAAGGTACTTCCTAATCCACAGACCATGATCTACAGCCCTCTGCCTGGCTGAGTTAGGTACAAAGAGACTGGAATGAGCCAGGCAGTGAGTGTGAAAGCATCTCAGGGCTGACCAAGGCAGCAAGGGAACTGTTCTCACTACACTCCCTCAGTCTGACCAAGAACCTCTAAATGCAGGAAGCCCTACTGACACCCGTGGTACCAAACACATCTTCTCCCTGAAGGGCACTGGCTGTGTGAGGGCACCCAGTGTCACCACCATACCTTGATCTTGAACTCCAGCTGGGAGTTGATGGTGTACATCATCTCTGTCCTTTCCATCTTGCGGGCACCTTCATTGCACAGCCGCACCAGCTGCAAAGGAGAGGTTGGGGGAGCAGGTTGGATGCACTCCAGACTCACCACACAAGCTGCTGCTCCTCTGGAAAATGTAGTTCTGGACAAACCACCCTCAGACTGACGCAGCTGTGCCAGGTGTGCCCCACACACCCAGCTCCTTCACGGCAGCCTGGGCCACCAAGGATGCAGCATGCCAGCAGCAGTCTCAGTGGGCTGGCCTCTGGAAGGCCATGCTGGAGCATGTGGCAGCTTCACTGAGGTGTGGATGGGGGGTGGGAGCACATCACAGATTTGGTTTGGTTGGCGGAGACCTCTAAGGTCAGCAGATCCAACCATCAACTCGACACCACCATGGCCACCAAACCATGTCCCTGAAAGCCATGGCCATAGGTTTCTTGAACACCTCCAGTGATGGTGACTCCACCACCTCCCTGGGCAGCCTGTGCCAATCCCTGACCACTCCTGCAGCAAAGAAATTTTTCACAATACCCAACCCAAACCTGCCCTGGCATAATTTCAGGCCGTGAGCAAAGAGGAAAGGCCTGAAAATGCATCCCCTTGAACCCTGCAGCATCCTGCTGGACCTGCCAGCCTCCAACAGGCCTTTTCTCCTCTTCACACACAGCACCTATGCCAGGAAATGCCACCTGTGCTGGCAGCAGAAGCTGAGCTTGGGGTCTAACAAAGAGTAACTTAGGCATAAAAACAACTTCTAGTGGCCTCTCCTAAATAAAACCATCAAGAGGCTTTAACCCTTCTCTGCTCTCCCCCTCTGCACTATTTTTGTCCCAAAAAGCTCTGGTTTTGCCTTAAAGCAGCCAAGCCTGTGCAAGGCCCAGGGCAGTGCCTAGCCTCAACACGCAGAAAAAGGGCTAATAAACACCTCACATTTCACTGCAGCTCCAGAAATGGAGATCCTGGAGGCAAACCCCAGCCCCTCCCCAGACCTCTAGATGCACTCAGAAGACTGAAGGCTTTGTGTCCGCTGCTGGGCAGCATTGGGCCTGTTGGCCACGTGTGCTGTGGAGCAGCTGGCAGCAAGCAGGGTGAATGTGCCCAAGCACACAGTGAGAAACACGAGAGCTCATTCCCAAGTGGCTAACAAGCCCAAGGAGCAGTCACTTCCCACTGTGGCCTTGGAAATGACAGCAGCACCCAGTGGGAAAGACACCAAGAGCAGAGGGAATTCTGCACCCAGCTGAACTTTGAAGTGAGCAGGGTGAGGGAAGTGATCCTGCCCCTCTGCTCCCCACTGTTGAGACCCCACCTGGAGTACTGCAGCCAGTTCTGGAGCTCCTGGGACAAGAGGGATGTGGAGGTGCTGGAAAGTGTCCAGAGAAGGGCCACAAGAATAAGCAGAGGGCTGGAGCTGCTCTGCTGTGAGGAGAGACTGAAAGAGTTGGGGCTGTTCAGTCTGGAGAGGAGAAGGCTCCCAGGTGACCTTAGTGTGGCCTTGCAGTATCTGAAGGGGCCTACAAGAAAGCTGGGGAGGGACTTTTTAGGCTGTCAGGGAGTGATAGGACTGGAAGAGATGGAGCAAAGCTGGAAATGGGGAGAGTCAGCCTGGAGGTTAGGAAGAAGTTGTTCAGCTTGAGGGTGGTGAGAGCCTGGAAGGGGTTGCTCAGGGAGGTGGTGGAAGCCTCATCCCTGGAGGTGTTTAAGGCCAGGCTGGATGAGGCCGTTACCAGCCTGATCTAGTGTGAGGTGTCCCTGGGCATGGCAGGGGGGTTGGAGCTGGATGCTCCTTGTGGTCCCCTCCAGCCCTGCCTGATGCTGTGACTCCATGACCATACCTTGCTCACTTCCTTCAGGGCTCGTTTGCAGTTCTCATATTTGGGTGAATCCTTAGGAGTTTTCTGGCAAATCGTCTGGAACAAAGCAAATGTCACTTACCTGAGAGTCACAGGCTTAAGAGAAATAGAATTTTGCAGATGTGTTCATTGAAACCAAAGAGGTCACAGCTGTGCACTGGGCCACTGAGAACACAAGATCACCTCTTCAGAGCACTCTGTCACAGTATGGGCTGCCTCCCACCCCAAGTGTCACAACCATTTTGACCCTTTACTGCACAACTTTTCTTTCAGTATCTCAATACTTGACTGCTGAAGAAGGGAGCAGAAAGCTGTCACAGCCAGGGAACAAATGCTACAGTCCTGCATAATCCATAGGCCAAGATCTGCAGCCCTCAACCTGCTACAAGTGAGAGATGGAGATACAGGAGTGAAGCAGGAGTGGGGGGTGGGAGAAGGTGAAGACTGAGGGAAGAGCAGTGAGGGGAAGCAGCAGAGAGCTGTGCTCACGTCCATCAGCAGTGGCAGGCGAGTCACCCTCTGCATGGGCAGGATGAGGAAGGAGATCATCGGCAAGCTCCGGCAGTCCTCGTGGGCCTCGATCCGCGACAGTGCCTCTTTGAACGCAGGGTTTGTGGCTCTGGGGGCACAAGAGGAGACACTTCTGTGGCTCCTGCCACCAAAGGCAATCACCACGACTCTATCCAGGGAGACCTAACAGCAGCCTGCCAGTACCTAAAGGGCCCTGTGTGAAGGATGGAGAGAGACTGCGTGCCAAGGCCTGCAGGGACAGGATGAGGGCAATGGCTTCAAACTAGAGCAGAGCAGACTGAGACTGGATGTGAGGAACAAGTTCTGCACCAGGAGGGTGCTAGAACACTGCAACAGGTTGCCCAGGGACGTGGTTGAGCCCCCATGCCTGGAGATATTCACAGTGAGGCTCAACAGGGCTCTGGGTAACCTGATCTTACTNCCCTGTTGACTGCAGGGGGGTGTTGGACTGGATGAGCTTTGGAGGTCCCTTCCAGCCCAGACTATTCTGTGGTTTTATTAGCAGGAAGGTGTGACCTGAGGGAGTGGCCTGAAGGAGTGCCCTCAGCTAAGCCTCCAGCATTCATCACTCAGCTCTGCTGACATGCAGACACCTCCAGCCCTCCCCAGCAGAGCACAGGCTCCTCTGACACAGGAGAGAAGGTCTGATGTGGGCTGAACTGCAGTGCCCCAGGAAGGGGCCTGTAACAGGGCCACAGGGCCTGTGCAGCCAGGCACACACCTTTGCTCTGCCTTCCTGCAGAAGGAACCTGTGCACTGGGGAAGTCCAAGCATGTACCTACACGCTCAAGTGGAAGCCATGGGAGGTTCTGCACCCAACACCACAGCCTACTACTGGCTCCTGCTAGAAGGGGGTGACTTTGCAACCCTGTTCCCAGATGAGCCCTTACAGCAGCTTCTGCAGCGTTCGCTGCTGGTAGACTTCATTGGTGCAGTACTTGACGTAGGGGTCAAAGGCTGAGGAATGCTTCTCCACTATGTCACTGATGTCATCGATGAAGATGCTGTTCTGATGCCTGGCCTCAAGCTCTGTGAAGAACCTGTGAAAAGAGAACAAGTGACTCCATTTGCAAAGCAGTGGCAGGGTTCTAGCTTCACCTGACACACCCCTGTGAGGGCTGGGCTCAGCTCTCCTCTGGCAGAGCAGCCAGGGCAATCTTCACAGACACAAGCCAGAGGCTGGTGGTGTCACCTGGCAGAGCTCCACGCAGGCAGCCCTGGCAAAGCTGCTCCCCATCCTCCAGCTGCCAAAAGCCAAAGCAGCATGGCTGATCTGGTTGGACTGGAATGCCCAGGAACAGGGTGGAAGAGAAGCACAGCAATTTCAGGCGCACATTAACTCATTTCCTCTTGTAACAAAGGTGCCAGAAACAAACCTTGAAATAGCTCTGCCAGCTGCTACACCAAGAACAAAGCACACCCGGGAGGCTGAGCTGAGGAGGTGCTCACAGAGCTCACAGTGCTTCACCCACCCCTGATACCAAGCACAGAACACACCAACAGAGCCCCAGATCCTCAGCTGACTGCTTGCCCTACACATGCCTGTTCTGAGAGCTTCCCCACTGCCCGTCTTCGGCTCCACAGGCAGCTCCCTTCAGCCTCTGAGAGCCTTCTGCTGCTTCTGGCACTGCTAACCACCAGCAAACAGAAGCCTTTGTTTCTGCAAGGCTCATTACAAGCCCCTGTGTGCTGGCCGCAGGAGCTGACACAGCTCAGCCATCACAGGGCATCAGAATCACCTGCACTTGTAGCAGGGCAACCTTTAAACATTCAGAGGCTGCTGCAAACCTTTCACCTAACAGCCTGGACTGCAGCCTGTGTGCAACGTGATCCAATGCAAGAAACCTCAGCTCCCCTGAGCAACCCAGCTAAGAGAGAACCCTCCTGGAGCACAAAGCGAGGCAGTGCTTGGAACCTGAGCTCTCATCATGCTCAAACAGCTTGAAAGGCTTCACTTTCTTTCAGCCCTTTACTTCCCTTTGTCATTGCTAACAGTGGCTCTTCAGAACCTGCCAACTTGTTTTTCAAACCTCCAAGAGGTCAGAACAGGACAGGCTGAGTAGAAGGTGACTGTACAAGTGTTTAACAACATGGGTTCACCAAAGGGAAGAGACATTTCAGGGGTGCTTAGAAGAAGCTGCCTGAATTGAGTGGGTGCCAGGCTGTGGGTCAGTGGCACAGTCAGAAGAACTGAGGGTTGGAGGGGTTTGGTGATTCAGAGTTGTGACACACTGACTGCAGGCTGCAGTGGCTGATAGTTGTCAGGATTATCAAGTAGTGACAAGCAGGACACTGCTGGCTCCTCCAGTGCCCACTGCCCACTTTCTCCTCCCCTGTCAGTGGCCCCTCAGCATCCAGTAGCCTTGCCCCTTTGGAAGGCAGAGTCCTGCACCATTCTCTTCTCCTCCAGCCATCCTATCCCAAAGCACAAAGTACTTCAAGTTGTCCCTGACTGCACCATGCTCTCTTCTTTAGGTTTTCAGCCTCCAGAGCAGCACTGCCTGGTGAAGCATAGCAGCTTGCTGGCAGATCTCACACAACACAGGGACAAGCACCCAAGTGACAGTGCTCTGAAATTTCACTGCAGTCCAAGAAGGAATCCAAACAAATAAAAAAGGAGTCACCAAGTCCCCATCTATGGTTTCTCATGAACCACCCCAGCCAGGTTTCAGCTCCTGGCCACTGGAAGTCCTTCCTGCTCCACTCAGCCATGTTTACAGCTGGGAGAGCTCCTCAGCAAGCTGCCACTTTGCTGTGCTGAGGGAAGCAGGAAACGCAGCAACTCTTCCTCCTGTAGCTTATGGCTCCCTGACAAGGGCTTGGGCTTCCCACTTGCAGAGCTTATCGTGGGCTTCATCAAGGACAGCAGCCAGAGCCATTGTAACAACAGGGAAAATCTCGGACATTTAAACAGGAAAAGGTGCTGAGAGAAGCAGCACACTCAGCTCCCATCCCCACCACACAGACTGTAGGAAGCGTTGCCTCTGCCAACTAGGGCACCCCAGCTGGACTCCAAGGTTGTCTGCTTTTGCATCCCAGCTGCTAATTACTACATGTGGGCACCACACAAACCTTAGAGTGCCAGCCCTAGGCCAGATTCTGTCAGAGATGAGCACTGAGTGGTTGCATTAATTGCACTTTGCTGCTTAGTGCCAGAAGGATTTATGTGAAGCACTTTTTGTCAAGTCCAGGCCTTTCTGGTTAAAGTTAGGTCCTTGACAGCAGCATTTGATTGCCCTTACCTTTGTTTCAAAGAGGTGCAGTCTGCAATGCCCTCACCCCTCTCTCCACAAGTGTGTCAGGTTTCACTCAAGTCCTGCTTGTTCCTTTTTACAGCACAAGAGCTACAAACAGCAGAGATCCCTCCAGCAGCCTACCCTAGCTCCGTGTTTCCTCTTTTAAGGTTTTGGAGGCACTTGCTAAAGGTCTTCCCATGTCTTTAGGCAGCTCATTAACAGGCTGATCATCACCATCATCAACCACCTCCTAACAGTTGCTGGGGTAATTTTCTTAAGCTCATTTCCCCTCCTCAGTGGCCTTGCTTTACCCAGTGACCAACATCCACAACCTTCTCAAGCTGCAGTCAGCTCAGGTGTACAAACACAGCTGCCCAGTGGTACCTGCACAATAGTACTGAACTCTTCCACACAATTCACCTTACAGGGCCTGGGCCACATCTCACTGACAACTCAAAACTCCCATCCACAGCCTGACCTAGTTGGCAATGTCCCTGCTCACTACATAGGGGTTGGGTAAGATGACCTTAGAGGGTCCCTTCCAACCTGATGCAGTCTGTGATTCTCTGAATGCTACTTGAACAGAGGCCAGGACTCATTCTGGCCAACATTTCCTCTTCCTTCAGCCCCAGATAAAGCTTAACCAAGCAGGACTTATCTCACTGCCTGCATATTCCAAAATTAGACTGCACTGGATTAAAACAAGTCTAATTGGGCAAGTAAGAGGTTTTAACTGCACAGGCCAAATCAGAGTTAGCAAAGTGCTTCTGTAAGATAACTGTTTATGATCCTGGAGCAAACAGCACACAAGAGGAATAACCAGAGAGGTCAGAGGTACTGCAGGAAGTCCAAGTAGGTGAATTACATCAAGTGTCGCTGTGGAAGCCAAGTCAACAGCTCACTGCAGAGAGTGAGGTCAGTGAGGAGCAGACTGGGTGGAAGAGCTGACACTGGACTAAATGGGGACACCTGAAGTCACCAGAACCAGGTGATCAGCACCCATGAGACCTGCAGAGGGAAAGAAGCCCTGATAAAGTTATTCTGGGATCATTTCATTGTTTGCACAGTGACTGAGCACACAACACAGCCTGACTGGGCTGGCAACAGGGACAGCTGGGATGGTGTCACTGCTGTTTGCATGCCACAATCAAGGTTCCCAAATATTTAGCTGACTTCTTGCCTACTCATTTCATATCTCCTTGCAGTTTCATGCACTGCTAGCCACTCTGGACAGGGCTACTGTTCCTCTTGTCACTGCAAACACCACTCTGGCACCATCCACACCATTCTGTGGGTGGCAGTGAACTGCAGCCTGCCTTGGAGATTGTTCCTTTCAAAGTTCAGTTTTAGTCCTGCTTCATGTGTTTGGTGTGATCCTGACCTACATATCTGGCATAAGGAAGATTATGATGCAGATTAAAGTCTCCTGGTGATATTGCTGCTGACATCACTATCCAGTGACAGAAGAACCTCATGAGGTTAACAAGACCAAGTGCAAGGTCCTGCAGCTGGGTCAAGGCAATGCCAAGCACAAATCCAGGCTGGGCAGTGCCTGGCTGGAGAGCAGCCCTGAGGAGAGGGACTTGGGGGTGCTGGTGGAGGAGAAGCTCAACATGAGCCAGCAGTGTCCACCTGCAGCCCAGAAAGCTAACCAGAGCCTGGGCTGCATCAGGAGCAGTGTGGGCAGCAGGGCCAGGGAGGTGATTCTGCCCCTCTGCTGTGCTCTGGTGAGACCCCACCTGGAGTGCTGCATCCAGTTCTGGAGCCCCTGGGACAAGAGGGATGTGGAGGTGCTGGAAGGTGTCCAGAGAAGGGCCACAAGGATGAGCAGAGGGCTGGAGCTGCTCTGCTGTGAGGACAGACTGGAAGAGTTGGGGCTGTTCAGTCTGGAGAAGAGGAGGCTCCCAGGTGACCTTCTTGTGGCCTTGCAGGATCTGAAGTGGGCTACAAAAAAGCTGGGGAGGGACTTTTTAGGCTATGAGGTAGT
The DNA here is from genome assembly GCA_013399055.1 of Ramphastos sulfuratus. Classification (NCBI taxonomy): domain Eukaryota; kingdom Metazoa; phylum Chordata; class Aves; order Piciformes; family Ramphastidae; genus Ramphastos; species Ramphastos sulfuratus. The sequence goes on along the minus strand of WBNM01032872.1, from coordinate 49,239 downwards.
GACAGGACTGGGGGGAATGGAGCAAAGCTGGAAATGGGGAGATTCAGCCTGGAGGTGAGGAGGAAGTTGTTCAGCATGAGAGTGGTGAGAGCCTAGAATGGGTTGCCCAGGGAGGTGGTTGATATCCCATCCCTGGAGGTGTTTAAGGCCAGGCTGGATGAGGCTCTGGGCAGCCTGATCTGGTGTGAGGTTTCCCTGTCCATGGCAGGGGGGTTGGGCCTGGATGATCCTTGTGGTCCCTTCCAACCCTGACTGATTCTATGATTCTAAGAAAATCCACACTTTAGCTCCCTCCTCTTAGAGATAAGGGAATGGGGAAACAGGTACCAATTTCTGGCTGAAGTAGTAAAATTTCTGATTAGCCTCTCCAAGTCTGAATCTTCTCATCAGGAAGAGAAGTTTATCATCTGCAACACATGGGGTTTTTTTTAAGGGTGAGGAGTAAGTTAAAATAGTAGAAGATGGAAAAACTATTTCCCCACCTCATGACAGACCACAAGGACCAGAGCTGCCAGCCTGCTCCTTCACTCTGCCCCAAACTGGAAGACCTCTCAGCAAGCCTGCCCACAAGTAAAGTGGCCTGGTGGGCAGCCACTTGCCTTTTCCACTCTTTAGAGCCTCTGGCAGAGATCCAGCCCAGCAGCAAGGCCAGGGCAGCCCTGCCAGCCTGCTCTGTACAGAGAGATTCCTGAGCCAGCGGGCGGCTGCTCGTAGCACCCAGCTCAATGCTGCCCAGCTCAGAACAACATCTCTCAGCTCCCCCAGGCTGTGCCACTGAGAAGCTCACCCCCAGAGAACACCCTGGGGCACCAGGGCTGTAAATCCCTTTGAGTTGTGAAGAGCTCACAAAGGAAGAAGCCTTCACTTTCAATCCTTTCCCATGCTGAACGCAGCAATGCTTTTCACAGCAGGGAGGAACAGCAGAGTGCCTCAGCAGAGTCCCACAAGTTACCTACAAGCTCCTCGGGCACAAAGTGGTCTCTGCTGGCACAAACAATGCATTTGTAAAGCATTTTGTGCAGCTTTCTGCCAGTAGGTCTGAGGCCATTCCCTTGGAGCAGCCAGACTGAGGCACAGAGCCAGCACAGGCCGTGGAGGACAGAGAACAGCCACGCATGGAACATTTCTCCTCTCTGCAAGCCTGGCTTGGCACCTGCAGCCCCCAGCTTCACAACCAGCAGGCCTCAGTGCTGGCAGACACTGGTGCTGTCCCTGTACACAGGGGTACTGATCAATCTTGCTCTTAGAGGTGAAATTTGTGTTACTATAAAAACCATGAACCACACTAAAACATGCATTAAGCACTGCTTAGTCTTGAGGGCCGTGGGTCAGCCAGGGAATTCTCCACCACCATCCAAAACCAACAGTGATTTATTGTCCAGGGTCCTCTCCAGAGGGAGCCTGGCATTTGTCATTTCTTTCCCAATAGCTAAATTCCCCCACAGGCTCCTGCCCTGCTGCCCCTCAGCCCAGCAGGTACCAGCCCAGCACACACCTCCCGGAGGCAGCACAAACACTCTCCAGGAACCCTTCTCACAAGGGCACTCGTGCCAAGGTGGCAATCCCCAGAGCTCCCCAGCCAGAGGAAAGCAAGTCCAAAGTGCAAGCTGACTGATCCCCATCACACTGCTTTACAGCCTGCATGCAGAGCAGCAGCCACCTGGCACAGAAGGCCAAGGGGCAGGACACAGCGCTGCGAGGTGCCAGCATGGGCACCTAAGCCCCTTCCCTGCACACCTGCAGAAGAAGTTATCCAAGGCAGCAACAATCACAGGCAGGGGGAAAGCTGCAGGCTTTGATGCTGCTGCTGCATGTGGAGCTGCTTCTCCTCTAAGCCACTGACACAACCCAAGAGCTTCAGGCTGGTACAAACACATGCCCAGCAGAACTCACGGCGTGACCACAGCAGCCACCCAAGCCCACTCTCAGCAGGCAGCTGAGACACTGCCCAGACCAACCCCACTGCTGTCCAGAGAAGTTGGAGCAATGCAGCCTGCCTCCTCCAGCTGCAGGGAGAGCTTTCAGCTCAGCAACTCGAGGTTTAACATTTCACTTAAATAAAGCAGACTGACCCAGGGATGCCCGAGAGGAGCCAAGGAACAGCCATACATCCTCCCACCCTGACAGCCCTGCTAAACACAGACTTCTGCACTTACTAACAGCTTGGTGCCTTTTTAAAGCTGCACATTTTCTTCTGCAAGGCATAGGCTGCTCTCTTGGAGACATATCACAGCCTCAGCTAACAAAGGCTGCTTCTCCCTTCCTCAGCAGCATCTGCCCATGGAAAGCAGAGCTGAGAGTTCCAACAGCTGCTCAGCCACCACTTCACCACCACAGACCAGGCAGATTGCCTCTTCTGCACCTCCTGCAGCAAACATACACCTGGAGATTGGTGGAAGACTCATAAGCTGCTCCTAGAACAAACCCTGCAAGGCCCAAAGCAGGACTGTTTAAGAGGATCTGCATGGGCACCAAGTTTCAGAGAGGAGATCAAGTGATGCTCTGCAGGGACGGACACAAACACCTCCTGCATAAATAGTTTTGGAGTCACAGCTGGAAGGCTTTACAAGTGAAGTGCCTTTGTCCTTAAAACACAAACATTCACCTAAGTAACTCTCCAGGCAGGGGCTAGGCCACAGGAGGAGAGCCAGGGGCTCCAAGAAGGCAGCTACCAGTGCTGCTGGGGGATTCTTTTGTTGGTTGGTTTTTTAAACAAAGGATGTTTACATAAGGTACAGATGGGTTTCAGCAGAAGGAAATGTGTCAGATGGCAGCTTCATGCCATACTTCTGGTGATGCCAGTTTCCACAGCCCTTGGCCAACTTACTAATTCCTTTTCCTACCATGGCCTTGCAGGTAAGCCACCAGAACTGCAGTGACATTTCACACTGCTGGGCAGAGCAGCAGACCCATGGTTGTGTGGCCAGCATTTAAATGACATTGCACATGGCCCCGGGGCATACCAGCACTGCTGAAGGAACACCAGCTTCATGCAACTCATCCTTTGCTTCATGCACCCCAGTGCTGGAGGAAAAAGAACCACAAAGAGAGTCTGATGTTCTGTTAGTGTTCCCTGAAGACACTGCACAATCTGTCAGTGACAAAGTAAAGCAAGGTTACCCCAGCTTGCAGTCCCATCTGGTTTGACTGCCTAGCTTCAGGCTGAATTCATTGCTAACAGATCCTCAGCTGCAAATGGCCTCCACTCACACCCTGCTGCAGGCAGCCTTACTGAAGCCTCTCAGGAAGCCTCTCCAAGAGGTGTTGATCACCCCTGAGCAGGCATGAAGGTGAGGAGAAGGCAGGGACTGTGAAATCTAACAGCAGCTACATTTAGTTTCTCAGGGATCACACAAGTCAGAGCCAAGCAAACCCTGAGGAGATGCAGCTTCCTTTACAGTTAGGTGGGATTCCTTCAGAGGGGCAGCAGAAACTGAGGGACAGACTCAAGAGGACTACACACAGGACAGACTGAAGCTCACTTCACTCTCCATACTACTCCAAACCAGTACTGTATTAGAATCACAAAAACCACAGAAACATGCAGGTTGGCAAAGCCCCTCAGGAGCACCAAGTCCAACCTAGAACCCTGCTCTACAAGATTCACCTTAAATCACATCTCTGAGCACCACATCCCTTAAAGACATCCAGGGTGGGGGACTCCATCACCTCCCTGGGCAGCTCATTCCAGTCTCTGACCACTCTCTCCATGAAAAACTTCTTCCTAATGTCCAATCTAATCCTCCCCAGCCACAGCTTGAGGCCATTCCCCCTTGGTCTGTCTCCAATTACCTGTGAGAAGAGACCAGCTGAACTCTGTTCTCACCAAAATCTTTGAAGAGTTAAACCCACCCCACAGCTCAATCTCACTTTGGGCTGAGAAACTTCTCCACAGGCACTGGCCAGAAAAGTGCTTCCCTGCTCTGGTCACCACCATGACTGCAGATGGCCCAGAAGAGCTGCAGGAAAGAAAGGCTCTGGGAGCACAGCCCAGGGTGCCAAGGAGGGCAGTGCAGCAGCAGTGGGGAGAACAGGCTCACATCATCCTCCAGTCACTGGGACAGAGCCACTGCCCAACTGTCTTCCTGTGATGTCCTTTTCCTACCCTTAGCAACTCAGCCTTCATTTACCCAGTGTGGAAGCACACCCTGAAGGTGAAAATCTCTTGAGTGAGAGGTGTTCTTTCCAGCATGGCTCAGTGCACAGTTTGTAGCCAAAGGGTTGCTGTTTTTTCTGCAAAACTAGGAGGTTTCTTCACACTTTCTGTAGAGCTAACTGCAGGTATTTACTGAATCCCTGCACAGATACATGGGTAAGCACTCCCAAACTCCTCTGAACCAAGCATTCTTTCTCTTTAAGTTCTGCTCCCCCAAGCACATGGGCTGAGGGAGGTAGGGTTCTGTTTAGATTTGTTGTTCCTGGGCACTGAAGTCATATCTAATCTTGTCTCCAATAAGGAAGCTGAATTATAAAGGAACAGTCACTGGAATGCCAGTGCCTACTGCACATTATTCTCAAGCTATGTTTACCAGCACTGCTGGTCCTTTGCAGAGTTATTTCAGCTGCCAGAAGCCTCTAAACAAACAGCTCCTAGATATTAAAGGCAGAGTTCAGCAATGCCTGAACAAACTATGTAAGACTTTGGGAGGGAAGCAATGAGGAAACCCAAGGATAAGTGCCCTGTTCCAGCTCAGCAGTGTGATGTACATCCATAAATGTGTTCTGTGGGCACCTAACATTTAAAGAAAAAAAAACCAAAAAGGAAAGGTCCTCCATAATCCCTGGAAGCTCCTGACAATGCCATGGGCAATAAGAGCAGATCATGCAGCAAGGCTAGGAGAAAGGCAAAAGCCCCAGGTGGTAAATTCAGCAGTGCTCTGCAACACCTCCAGAACTCACCATCATGTATGGTCTGAGTGCTCCCCAGCACCTGCTGTGGGTCAGCGCAACACACCAGCAGCTGCCTCACATCCTGCTTCCACCACATCACTGGGNGCCTCCTCTGGACCCGCTCCAACAGTTCAATGTCCTTCCTGTGCTGGGGGCTCCAGAACTGTACACTTCTGCACTGCAGCTCACCTGAACCACCCAGGGTCTGCTCACAGGATTCACATTTTCATTGTCACTTTGTTATACACAGAGTTTTGGGGTGGCTTTTTGCTTTTTTAATCTTTCAAGGAAACTGAGCAGAGGTCTGCATTANTTTAAGTTCTGCTCCCCCAAGCACATGGGCTGAGGGAGGTAGGGTTCTGTTTAGATTTGTTGTTCCTGGGCACTGAAGTCATATCTAATCTTGTCTCCAATAAGGAAGCTGAATTATAAAGGAACAGTCACTGGAATGCCAGTGCCTACTGCACATTATTCTCAAGCTATGTTTACCAGCACTGCTGGTCCTTTGCAGAGTTATTTCAGCTGCCAGAAGCCTCTAAACAAACAGCTCCTAGATATTAAAGGCAGAGTTCAGCAATGCCTGAACAAACTATGTAAGACTTTGGGAGGGAAGCAATGAGGAAACCCAAGGATAAGTGCCCTGTTCCAGCTCAGCAGTGTGATGTACATCCATAAATGTGTTCTGTGGGCACCTAACATTTAAAGAAAAAAAAACCAAAAAGGAAAGGTCCTCCATAATCCCTGGAAGCTCCTGACAATGCCATGGGCAATAAGAGCAGATCATGCAGCAAGGCTAGGAGAAAGGCAAAAGCCCCAGGTGGTAAATTCAGCAGTGCTCTGCAACACCTCCAGAACTCACCATCATGTATGGTCTGAGTGCTCCCCAGCACCTGCTGTGGGTCAGCGCAACACACCAGCAGCTGCCTCACATCCTGCTTCCACCACATCACTGGGGAGGATGTTTTTCCATCTCCTTCCCATTACACTGTCCATCATATCAAACATAATCCCTCAGCCATACCTAAGGAGACCACTCATCTGCTTCAAAAGGTTCATACTGGACAATTCCCTTTGAAAGAGCACAGAGATTCTCACCTAGGTCACACCTCAGTGCCACCTCTCCAACAGCACAGCCACACTCAGCTGGGTGCTCTCCAGACAGGACTCAGCTTTCCTCAAAAGCCAGCAATGATAAGAACTGTGGTAAAATAGAGAGCACAGCCCAAGCCCACTGTGATCCAGAACTTATGAGTAGTTCCCCTGCACTGCAGCTCACCCTGAACCACCCAGGGTCATGGAATCATAGANCTTGCCAGAGAGAGTGATTGGCATTGAATGGGCTGCTCAGGGAGGTGGAGTTGCAGCCCCTGGAGGTGTTCAAGCCAAGCCTGGCTGGGGCACTTAGTGCCATGGTCTGGCTGATTGGCTAGGGCTGGGTGCTAGGTTGGGCTGGGTGAGCTTGGAGCTTTCTTCCAACCTGCTTAATTCTATGATTCTGTGACTCCCCAGAGCAAGGTTTTAAAGCCTAGGTAACAGATTCAGGACATGCACCCCTCAAATGAAGGCTAGCAGCAGATTTTTCCCACGGATAAAGATAAAGCTTCATCATTCAAAGCATGCTGGGAAGAGGTGGAACATTAACCCCAGTGCCAAAGTGCTGTGAGAAAGCTCACCTGCTTCTACACATCTTCAAACTCACACAGATGAGGACACTCAGGGCAGGACATTAACCTACCTCACAAACCCACTGCACTTCTCTGCCAAAATCAATACACAGTTTTAACAACACAGTCAGAGCCTGCCAAAGTATTTTTGGCTGGGGTCTTCCTCTGCTCATGCTAACCTGAGAGAGACTCCATAAGCTTTTTGCCCTCTGCTGGCCTCATGGCAGAGAGAAACAAACCACTCGAGCTTTCCTCTCCCCTATTAATTCGGTGATCTGACCTGTCAGACCAATTACTCTTCAAGACACTTCAGTCACTCTCCCCTGTAACTCCCCTTTCCCAAGCCAGGCTCTTGGGAAAGTGACCTCTCCAGGAGACTGCAGAGAGGTTTGCTCTCCGGTGAGATTGATTGCACAGCATTCTCAGACCACACAAGCTTTTGTTTCTGAGTGAGCTGCCCCAGGACATCCCTCAGCTCCCAGCTCAAAGCAGCACTGCCTCGGGTCGCAGCTTGTGTGATTTTTGTGCTCTGGCAGTCAGTGACTCCAGCTCACAAGGCTGAGCTTTCTGAGCCACCTTACAGGATGTTTCCATGCACACACACACACACATCATTCACATCAACTCTTCTTTGTTAGAGACATTCCAGTGAGCTCCCAAAAGCAGAGATGGCTTTGCTGTCTGCATTCTGCTAACAAAGGCAGCTTTGTTCCAGCAGAAATGGCCTTGTCATGCTTTAGGAGCCTATCTCGGTGTGCTGGAGAGCTTCCACTGAACATGTTCTAAGCCAAAAGTTCCTAGATATCAGCTTTGAGCAATTTTGACTGAAGATAGCATTTTTATCAGTTCATGGTCTTCAGCTCACCAAACTTTTGTCTGAGCACCCAAAACCACTGCTACTCAGATTTGGTATTTTTGAAAGGAAAGGCTACTTAAAATACAACATCATGGACAGAAGTAGAGTTTTAAGAACAAAAAGATGGATTTTGCTGCCTTGAAAGACCTTGAAGAGAGGAAGTGATAGAAAGAAGCCTTCCTTTTAAAAAATCACTTTCACTATTTACACAAATGAGGCTGTAGAAGGCCAGCACTAAGTTTTGTGACAGCTCAACAGCACTGCATAAATGAAAACATATTTTATTCCCTCAGTTAAGTTTAAAAGGGAGTTACAAAGTCTGTTTTTACTCCAAGTTATAAAAAAAACACAAGCACTTAAACCATTAAGACTTTCCAGACAAGAAAGAATATGATAATTTTAGGCTAGTGTGGTACTTTTCCATCTTCTTCTTGGCCTGTATTTTTTTTTTCCCCTCCCACTTCCTCTGAGGACAATTAATCAAAAGGGTTGTAAAGAATTCCCCTAAAAATATTGCTCTCCCCAGCCCCCAGCTCTGCTTTCAGTATTGGAAGTAAGAAATGTACAAGAGGCTTGCTGAACACAGGGGATAGCCAAGGCCACCCTGCTCACACAGCTGGGCTGTGTGGTCAGCTGTGTCTTAGAGCAAGAGGCTGCAGGCTAATTAAACCTTTCACTTCTATTAAGCTAGCTGCAAACATGGCATTGCCCTCTAACACGTGATGGCTGTGGGACAGCAGCATGTGCCTAGCAAAATTGGGCTTGTGATACTTCAGAGTTCACATTTCCTGCAAGGAGAAAGCCTTGCCAAGCACTATTCCTTGGATAAAAAAAGGATTCAGACAACATCCAACTGCTGGTAAAAGATCTCAACTGTACAAGGAGGAGAGAAATAAAAGGAGCAAGAGGTTGGAGCAGTGAGGTGTACTGACCAAGTCCAAGTGTGCACCTCTTAGCTCCTAAATTCAGGGAGCACTTAGAATCATAGAATCAGGCAGGGTTGGAAGGGACCACAAGGATCATCTAGTTCTAACCCCCCTGCCATGGGCAGGGACACCTCACACTAGATCAGGCTGGCCACAGCCTCATCCAGCCTGGCCTTAAACACCTCCAGGGATGAGGCTTCCACCACCTCCCTGGACAGCCCATGCCAGGCTCTCACCACTCTCATGCTGAACAACTTTCTCGTCACCTCCAGGCTGAATCTCCCCACCTCCAGCTTTGCTCCATTCCTCCTAGACCTGTCACTACCTCACAGCCTAAAAAGTCCCACTCCAGCTTTTTTGTAGCCCCCTTAAGATACTGCAAGGCCACAAGAAGGTCACCTGGGAGCCTTCTCCAGACTGAACAGCCCCAACTGCCTCAGTCTCTCCTCACAGCAGAGCAGCTCCAGCCCTCTGCTCATCCTCGTGGCCCTTCTCTGGACACACTCCAGCATCTCCACATCCCTCTTGTCCCAGGGGCTCCAGCATTGGATGCAGCACTCCAGGTGGGGTCTCACCAGAGCACAGCAGAGGGGCAGGATCACCTCCCTCACCCTGCTGCCCACACTGCTCCTGATGCAGCCCAGGCTCTGGTTGCTCTCTGGGCTGCAAGTGCACACTGCTGGCTCATGTTGAGCTTCTCCTCCACCAGCACCCCCAAGTCCCTCTCTTCAGGGCTGCTCTCCAGCCAGGCACTGCCCAGCCTGGATTTGTGCTCAGCATTGCCTCGACCCAGCTGCAGGACCTTGGCACTTGGACTTGTTGAACCTCCTGAGGTTGGCTTGTGCTCACCTCTGCAGCCTGCCCAGGTCCCTTGACCAAATTCAGTCCCTTAACCAAATGCATTAAGGCTTTCACATGTGTGCTCCACAAAACCAAGAATTTGTTACCACATCAGCTTCAGAAGACAAAGTCTAACTGCTGCACAGCAGATGTAAAATTCCATAGACTGTGTAGGGATGAAGAGAAGCAGAAGCCAAGAAAGGCCATGACCGTAACTGGGAACATGAAACTTGAGAAGTTCCACAATGGTAAACGTGGGCTTAGTGCTAAAGAATTCACAGCATCAATTTCTGCAAGAAGAAAACAAAGAGGACTAAAGGGAACCAAACAAAAACAGCTGTCAAGGTGGGAAGGACTGACTCCAGAAGAGAAGGCTTCCAGGAGACCTTGGAGTGGCCTTCCAGGATCTGAAGGGGGCTACAGGAGGGCTGGGGAGGGACTATTGACAAGGTCTGGTAATGACAGGAGGAAGAGGAATGGGTTTGAACTGGCAGAGGGGAGATTGAAACTGGATGTTAGGAAGAAATTCTTGACAGTGAGGGTGGGGAGAGACTGGCACAGGTTGCCCAGGGAGGTTGTGGGGCACAAAAGCACAGAATGTGATCAAAGATCAAATTCTGTGCTTCTGTGCCCCACAACCTCCCTGGAGGTATTCAAGACCAGGCTGGGTGAGGCCTTGAGAGACCTGTTCTAATGGGAGGTGTCCCTGCTTATGGCAGGGGGTTGGAACTAGATGATCTTTGAGCTCTTCCAATCTAAACTATTCTGATTCCACATTCCCAGCCTAACAGGTGGTTTCCCCAGCCACCATGCCCCATTTCTGCCATGAGCTTTCTGTTCACAAGTCAGGTGAGGCCCAAGTAAATCTGTGCATTGCTGTGATTTAGATCAATCAGTATCTTAGCAAGGCCAGCTGCATCTTTTAACCTCTGTGCTTGACTCCAGCTGCAGAGGTGGTGTAAAGAAAGCAGCAGATTGTGGCTTTTCAGTTCTGCAGATCACAGTAATCCACCTGCTGATACTGCTGTTAGCTAGGGCAGGAAAAGGAAAGAGTCATAAAGCAAAGCCTCATTCAACAACCATCCTGCAGCACTGGTGACCCTCAAGCACAGCAAGCACACACACCTATGCATTTCCTGCATCAAACTGTGCTGGCAACAATTACCAACAGGAGCTTTTCAGCATTTGTAAACATCTGGCAAGATTTCCTTTTCATTAGTGTGTTCACTCTCCTGGTTTGTACTGAAGAAACTCACCAAAAGCCCAGCTCAGCAGCTGTGTCTGTACCAGCAGTCCCAATCTGTGGTTGCACAGCACTGACCCAAGCAGTGGAACCCTCTGCTGTTGACATTGACCACACCAGGCTCAGGCAGCACACCAAGTACTGCAGAAAGTAAACACTAATTCCCTGTTTGAGGAGAGCACTGGCAAGAGTCAGCCCTGCAGGGCAAGTACAGAACTCTTGCTCAATTTAACAGTTTAATAAGGGCAGACTAAACTTAATGTGCTGGACTGTAAAAGAGGAGGTATGAATGCTGCATTTATCAACATGTGGTTGGGTTTTGAGATAAGTCTGTTTCATCATACAATGGTAAGGTTGGAAGGGACCTCAAGGATCATCTAGTTCCAACCCCCTGCCATAGGCAGGGACACCTCCCACTAGCACAGGTCACTCAAGGCCTCCTCCAACCTGGCCTTGAACACCTCCAGCGAGGGAGCAGCCACAACCTCCCTGGGCAACCTGTGCCAGTGTCTCACCACCCTCACTGGAAAGAACTTCCTCCTAACATCCAGTTTCAATCTCCCCTCTGCCAGTTGAAACCCATTGCCTCTTGTTCTGTCATTGCAAGACCTTGTCAATAGTCCCTCCCCAGCCTTCCTGTAGGCCCCCTTCAGATACTGGAAGGCTACTATAAGGTCTCCCACACTATGTTCTTCCCTCCCCTGGCAACTCTCTGAGAAACCAATGCCATGCCTACCCTGAACACACAGTGCCAAGGTGAGCCCACCAAACCCACCTGCATCTCCAGTGCCAGCTGTACTTTCCCTCTTCAAGCTAGCACAACACAAATAATCACTGCCCTAAAACAGGCACTAACTAAGAAATCTGTGTTGACATTCAGGCAGCTGCTAAACCACTGATCAAACATCTCCAGTTCAGCTACCTGTGAGCTCTCCTTCTTCAGTCAGTCCAGCCAGAGCAGCAAGCAACTGCCCAACTACAAAACCAGGGAGTACTCTGGCTACAAAAAGGCTAAGATGCCTCCAAACACAAGCAAGATGCCTTGGAGAAGAGCGTAGAAGAGGCACAACCTGAGTCTGCACTGCAACTGCCTATGATGAACAGCACTGACCACAGCCCTGTTCTAGGAGCTGCCTCTGAGAGCTGTGTGAGGAAAATACAATCCAAAGAGAGACTTTCTCACATTACAGAGCAAGAATCAAACCTGAGCTGTCTGTCCTGCACAAAACCACTTTGGTGATCTGCACATACTTCGGTGATCTCAAAGAACAGAGACTCCAATTCCACTCTGAATCACTCACAGGTTATAAAAAACAAAATCACAGCCTAAGACTCAACATATTCAACACATGCAACATCTGACTTCTCATTCTGAAACTCAATCAGGCCTCAATTAGTGCTCAATTTGCTACCTTGCAGCTGCTAACACTGANTTCCCAGCACCTCCATATCAATCTGAAGCTGTAGCACTGGCCAGGTTGAAGTGGTGCATACAATCTGTGGCTGCTCCAGACAAGAGGAGGCTCCCCAGCTTTCTTGTAGGGCCCCTCAAGACACTTTTGTGTCCTGCATTTCACTACTTGCTCAAAGAGATATTCTGACTACCAGCAACAACTCCTCAGCTAGGACTCTAAAAAAACCATGCTGTAAAGAATTGACATTGCTCATTCTTAGAGTGTCTATTTTCAATGCAGACATGCACTGCCAACACTTACTTCTTGCTGGCTTCATAGACATCAGTGATGTTGGAGAAGAGGTGGTGGCTCTCTGTTTTGGTCATTGTGAGGCTCAGCTCCCTGGAATTTTTAAACATCCGGATCAGAATCTCCAAGCTCAGCAAATAAGAATGCTCAGAAGAAATCACTTCAAATATGGCCTGCAAAGTGGAGGGGGGAAAAGAAACACTTACTATTGGCTCAGCTTCTTTTAGTTTGTAAGGACAATGGAGAGCAGGTGCAGAGTTACTGGGTGCAAAATAGAGATCATAAAATGTTCATTTCCATGGGAGTTGCATCATTTAATTAAGGAAAATAAAAATACTTTAAACCCCCTCTCTACAGTCAGACTTCTCAACTGCAATCAGACTCTAAAGACAAAGCACTAAGTGTGATCATGTCCCATTCACACTCCTGAGAGGTGGGTTTGGGGTTGTGGCTTTATTTAAATCAAACTCCCAACACATGTATGTTTCTGTGGTCCAGCTGGAAGCTTCTCATCTGCCACACTGCTGTGACCAGCCAATATTTGCTTTTGCTCTTTTTAAGGAGAAGCTGCTCAATTATTTACTTGGCTAACAGAACTTTGCTTGTCTAAGCAACCTGCAGAAAAGCAAAACCCTTTGCAAAAGTGAGGGTTTGGCCACAGCTCAGCAGTGATCCCTCTGATACCTCTGCAACACTGAGCAAGGAGCAGGCACAGAGAAACTGAGCTACCTGCAGCAGGGACAAAGCCTGCATACAAGAGAGGTGGCAGTCACTGTCCCTCAATGAGGAGTGACCAGGCTCCAGTGCATCCTTTGCCTCCCACAAATAACCTCTCTGTGTTATCAGCCTCCCACTTAATGAGCAGCCATTCTATTTCCACCAGCTGGCTGAGGTACAAAGCAAACCTGGACTTTGAAATCCATATACTTGTCCATTGGGATTTCTGCTCATGTAGAAATCCAGCCAGCTTGCAGACATCCTTCACCTCTCCAGGCTTTATTTGCTGTTCATGTATATACAAACACTACTTTCATGAAACCTTTTGTCAGGAGCTCCACCAAGTCCCCTTTGTCATCACTGCTACCATCAGGCACAGCTAACACAGACTAATACCACCAGCAGAGGTAAGACAACCTTCCTCTCAATATAACCCTTGTTAATGCCTGCATCTCTTAATTGCCTCAGTTATCTGCCACTAACTCCTCCAGGCATTCTCAAAGGAGAAAGCTGCACTTGAAGTGCAACAGTACAGAGCTGTGTATTTAGCAAGGCCAGTGCTTGGAGCTCAACAACAGGAGCAGAGGAGACAGAGGAGCAGAGGGTCTCACAGCTGTCAGGCCTCAGGGAGAGTTCACTCAGCTGGTCTGGTGTGCTGTGGAGGAACTCTGCTTTCCCAGCACCAAGTACACACAGAAGCACCTAACAGTTTTGGTTGGAAAAGACCTTTAAGATCATTGAGTTCAACCATTCTCTAACTCCACCGAGTCCACTGCTAAGCCATATCCCTCAGCACCACATCTCTGCCTCTTTTAAATACCTCCAGGGATAGGGATTAACCACCTCCCACATTTGCTTTAGAAGAGATGCACAAAGATTCAGCTCACCAATGTGTTCTGGAGGATGGGATGCACATGAATGCTTGACACTGACATTTAATCAAGGTAGAACACAAACAAATCTATCTTTCTGGAGTGACAATATCTTGTGATGGCAAAAATAATCTAATAGCTTCTAAAAAACTATTTACAGTATAAAGAGCAACTGATAAAAGGCAATTTAAAAGAAATACAGCAAAAGCAAGGCTTGGTAGTACAGCTGCCATCTTAAGAATATTTATTTAGGTTCCTTCTGAGAGAATGAGTCTCTAATATTCAAATTAAAAAAACCCCTCAGGCCTAAAAACATTTTTTGGTGGCATTAAAGGTTTTAAATGTAAAAGGCATCTAAAGAAACCTGTTCTCTTTGAAAGGATGTAAATATGACTCCAGGAAACACAGGCTAAAGGCTCCTAAAGGATATGACTGAAGTAAATGCCTTGTGTCTGAGCTTTCCAGCAGCAGACAGGACAGCAGAACACATGGCCTGAGCTGCTGCACAGCCTCTTCCCCCCAAAAAGCTGAGCAGAGTATAGAAATGGAGCATTATACAAGAAGAAAACAACCCCAAACTGTTGTCTTGATCTCATGGATGCAATACAAGATGTTTCTCTTTCATGTATAGAGACAACAGCTGCAGGTCACAACTCAATTTGTATTTGATGCCTGCCACCCACATCTGTGACCTTCACAGGTCTGGCTGAGCTCAACTCACTGAGGTGTGTCCTGAAGGGAAATGAAGGCAGTGGAACAAGTTAGCATGGCAGGGGATGCTGCAGGGCTTCTGTGGACAAACACTTGGGTTTTTCTAGGGAAGGACATACCTCCAGAAGTGCAGGTATGTAGCTGGCTAGGTCAGGCTATTCTGTTCAACACCTCTCATTCATTTTGATATAGCCCCTGTAAGTAAGGAAGGAGGGTAAAGCAGATACAGTGGACAAACAGAGCAGAGAGGGAGAGGAAAGCAGAGAGGAGAGAAAGGAGCAAAGGGGGAAAAAAAGACAGAGAGAAAAGATAACTACATGAGTAACTGCTGCTGCTGTCTGTGCTGTAACAGCATGGCTGCACCTACTCCATTTCAGTGTGAAAGGAGAAGGTTACTTACACCAGAGAGTGCTGCAGCGCTCACCGCTGTTCACAGCATTAGTTACAACCAAGGGCTCTGTAAAGAGCTTCCTTTGTTCCTCGCTGCCTTTAAAAATTGATGTGCCACCTCCTGCCCTCTGCAAGCTCCAGGTTAATTTTACACCTCCCCTGGTTCACTGCTGCATCTGCTGGAGCCAGCACAGCCAGGAAGCACTCCTCCAGCGAGGAGGCTGGCAGGGGAGCCGCGGCAGGGCCATGGGCACACCAGCCACGGACAGGTTTTGTTTATTTATTCTCCCTGGGGAGAGAAGACACTTCACTCTAGGACAGGAAGCAGTGTGATGAACTTGTGTCCTTATCAACAAACAGAGCAGTCCATTAGGCATGCAGTGCATCCCTGAACCATCAGCAAGAAAATGTTACTTCGAGAGTACCTCCTGTCTTTTTCTTTCCTCCTGGCTGATGGCTTCTGATAATCCATTCTTCTTTACCTAATAAAAAACAAACAAAATTGTTCATATCTTCTACTGAAGAATGCAATTTTAAAACCAAGACTATCAAAACATCACACTAAGAGTTCAGATGAAAAAAAAAAAAATCTGTCCAGATCTTAGACAGCAATGAACCATCAGCAACAAAAACCAGAAGTCAATAGTGTCTGTCATTTCACTTAGCAAAAGAACTAAGTAACTCCATTTAAAAAAAAAAAAAAAAAAACAAAAACTATCAAGACACACAGAGAGAACTACTGCTGCAAGAGCCTGCACAGCTGAATCCCCCTGCACAGCCCCTTTGGATTTTACACACAGAGAGAAGAATGAAAGCTGCTCTCTCCTTTTAAGTTAGATTTCCAACACGTGGACATCACAAGGCTCATTTTCAGAGTAATCCTGAAAAACCTCAGTGTTGTCATTTGTTAAGTATAGCTAAAGGCACAGAGAAACTGCCCAGACAGGTAGTTTGTTGGCCAAAAAACTAGAGGGTAAAGCTTGAGTTCCTCCAGAAAGCAGACATGGCAAAGTCCTGAGTCAACACCTCTGTTATTTCCATCCTCAACCCTATGATGAGTGTCTCCCAACTCTGCACCCCGCAGCCAAATGGGCCCAGATGAATTTTCCCCAGCTCTCCAAAGACAACACTCACAAGCTCCAGTCACAGCCACATTTTCCACACTGCTGGAATTACCTTACATAAAACCTGAGCATAAGTTAAATTGAGACCTCTGGATTTGAGGTAATAATATAGAATCATAGAATGGTAAGGTTGGAAGGGACCTCAAAGATCATCTAGTTCCAACCCCGTGCCATAGGCAGGGACACCTCCCACTAGTACAGGTCACTCAAGGCCTCATCCAACCTGGCCTTGAACACCTCCAGGGAGGGAGCAGCCACAACCTCCCTGGGCAACCTGTGCCAGTGCCTCACCACCCTCACTGCAAAGAACTTCTTCCTAACATCCAGTTTCAATCTCCCCTCTGCCAGTTCAAACCCACTGCCCCTTGTCCTGTCATTGCAAGCCCTTGTCAATAGTCCCTCCCCAGCCTTCCTGGAGCCCCCTTCAGATCCTGGAAGGCCACTCTAAAGTCTCCTGGAAGCCTTCTCTTCTCCAGGCTGCAGAGCTCCAACTCTCTCAGCCTGTCCTCAGAGCAGAGCTGCTGCAGCCCTCTGAGCATTTCCATGGCCCTCCTCTGGACCCACTCCAACAGTTCAACATCCAAATAGCTGCAAACTTGTCAATAAAGTAAAAATACTAAGACACCTTACATTTTTGGAGGGAAAAGNAAAAAAAAAAAAACAAAAACTATCAAGACACACAGAGAGAACTACTGCTGCAAGAGCCTGCACAGCTGAATCCCCCTGCACAGCCCCTTTGGATTTTACACACAGAGAGAAGAATGAAAGCTGCTCTCTCCTTTTAAGTTAGATTTCCAACACGTGGACATCACAAGGCTCATTTTCAGAGTAATCCTGAAAAACCTCAGTGTTGTCATTTGTTAAGTATAGCTAAAGGCACAGAGAAACTGCCCAGACAGGTAGTTTGTTGGCCAAAAAACTAGAGGGTAAAGCTTGAGTTCCTCCAGAAAGCAGACATGGCAAAGTCCTGAGTCAACACCTCTGTTATTTCCATCCTCAACCCTATGATGAGTGTCTCCCAACTCTGCACCCCGCAGCCAAATGGGCCCAGATGAATTTTCCCCAGCTCTCCAAAGACAACACTCACAAGCTCCAGTCACAGCCACATTTTCCACACTGCTGGAATTACCTTACATAAAACCTGAGCATAAGTTAAATTGAGACCTNTGGAGCATCCACAACCTCCCTGAGCAACTTGTTCCAGTGTCTCACCACCCTCATTGTAAAAAAATCTCTTTCCAATATCCATATCTACTTCTGCCTACCCAATATCCAGTTTCCAGTCAAACCTTTAGCCAAAGACTTGCTTAGATGCTGTGCCTTTGGCTGTACAATGATCAGACACTCACCACCGACAGCTGACTCCACGTGGATCTCAGAGGCTTATAGCGAAAAACAACCTTTTCATCTGATTTCTGCTCTCGGGGCTCAGACTCTTCATCAGAATCTATGTCCAGAGCTTTTTCTTTATAGTTCTGATACAGCACAGCATTTTCTATAAGCAACAACAGTCTGGCATTAATGGCTGCAAAGTTTGCTTAGCATTTAAACAGAGAGAGGAGCCAAAGCATGCATGTGCCGCTCACAAACGCCAAGAGACAAAGATAGCATCTTATTGAGGCTGGACAATGGTGCAGTGCAGCAACAATGGATCCCTGCACCACCACCAAAGAGCCACACTGACTGAATTAAAGAACAGATGTGGCCTTTGTCGAGGAAAAACAGAAAACAATTTTTTTTTTCCTTCCCTGCTTTGCTGTGCAATGTTTCCTAATTAGCCCAGGATTTCAAAATGGGAGGCGTGTGGCAGCAGAGCAGGCATTTGGTCTCCAGGGCCATCAGAAACCCACTACCCATGCCAACTTTGGCTCCATCAGCTTTAAACATCACCTTTACACTTCAGGATATAAACCAGATTTCAGAAACTGGAGGTCAGAACTACTCCAGATAGGATCTTCAAAGCTTGTTTCAACAAGCCTATGAAGCCTCAGACAAAACACCCCTCAGAGGCTCCAGTGCTGCCAGTGGGAGTTGAGCAGCAGCAAAGGAAGGGAGCTGTGCTCACCACCTCCCAGCCTCCCCAGCCACACACCCTTCTCAGAAGCAGACAGGACAGAGAAATCCAAGTGCAGAATAACCTACAAAGGGATTAAGATGTTAAGAAAGAAAACTCTAGAAGGTATTTTAGAGATGGGCCAGGCTTTGGACAATACCAAATCTTCCCTTCCAAGAGAAAGTAGTGAAGGGTTTGGCTGCTCCATGCAGCTGCAGCTCCTGAGGTCTTTCCCTGGGCTGGATGCACCTGTCCCACTCCCACAGAGCCCTGGGAAGAGTGTTAGACAAGGTCTGGTCCCTTTCTCTCTGATCCTTGGGATGTGACCACAGAGTTTAGACACTCTGGCCCCTTTCTATCTGATCCCTGGGATGTGACCACAGAGTTTAGACACTTCTAAGCCAGGAAATTGTGTACACTGACTGAATTCTGAGAGGCATCACAGAGAAAATCATCAGCTGGGATCAGTCCAAGATAGAAGGGAGCCATTGGAAGAGAATCTAGAAAACATCACCAGGAGACAGTGTGAGATAAGATACAAAAATAAGAGTGAGATTGGGGGTGATGAAAACAGAACAGTGGGAAGTTCTGAAAATAGAAACAAGAGTTAAAGCAAGGTAACAGCAGCCGAGATGACCATAAGGAGGCATTGAGAGAAAAGCCAAGAGAGTAGCAGTTATTAGAATGAAACTTCCATGGATTCATAGCCAGGGAAGATTTTTTTTTTTCTTGTCTGAAATACTGGGAAAAGCAGCAAACTTGGCCAAGCCCAGAATCAGAGAGCAACATGAAAAAATAAATAAATACAAGGACAGTGTTTTTGTGACACTTCAGCTTGAAGCCTAGGCAGCAAGAAAACAAAGAATTACAAAGAACTCACCCCAGCATGCTTGCCTTATGAGGGAATGAGAAATCACTGCATGACCCAGAGCCTGCTGCAAGTGATGACCCCAAACCCATGAGCTGGGCCCCTGGAAGGAGTCACAGGGAACAAGTCCCAGCTGGAGGAACACACCTCACCTGTCTAGTTCTGTACTGTCTGGGCTGAGATAGACACATCAACCCAGGAGGGGCAGGAGCTGAAGCTGCAGAGAACCAAGCTCATTTTTAACCCATCATTTATATACCCTTTAAAGCAGATACTTGTCTGATGCCAAAGCTCTTGTTCCATATTTCAGTGAGTTTAGTGAAAAGCAAGGTAGTTAGTTGGTCTTTGTCTATGCACAGAGCAAGCATGCAAAGTGACCCTGCACTTTATTATCAAGTCTGCAGAGAAAAAGGCTTACCTTCCCCATCAAATGTCCCTTGGCCTTTCAGCATTTTCTTCTGTTAATTTTGAGAGAAAGAAATAAATGCACATTAAAAGCAGAACACAAAATAACCAACTGCAACAGGAATTTATTTGATGCTTAGGCACCAAATTAACAGGCCTTAATCTGCCAGCACTTGGACAAGTACTCAGGCAAACAACTGTTTCATCGCAGCAAGGGGGAAGCTGGCCTCTCACACACACTGTTTACACCTATTTGCCCAAAATCTGCTTCATTTCCCCTAAGTTTCACAAGGCCAGCAGGTCTGCTTTAAAAGAGTTGGGTGAACTTTCAGCTCACCCCACTGTCACTGGGCTTCTCTAGGAGGATGCACGACCAAGCAGCTGCCTCTTCCCAACACACTCTGCAAGGCACAGCCACATGAAGCACTTCGTGAGCTAGCGTTAGGAGACCAAAACAAACCTTTGAAGTCAAACAGCTGTTTCAGTGCAGCGAGTCATAAGGTCTGAGAAGCCTATTTAAAAAAGAATGCTACCAGCAGAAAGAGTTTTGTGCATTAAGGACAGGAGCACGCCATGGCCTCCTGTTTCGCTCTGCTGAACAGTGCCTTATCAAAACCAAACTGAAACGAAGCCTCAGCACCAGTTCACCATTTGAGCCATCACACAATCACAGAACCTCAGAGATTGGAAGGGACCTCCAGAGATCACCGAGTCCAAGGTGATCTCTGCCAAGGCAGGATTCCTGTTTCACCACTTGCAGCATTTCCACAAAAGCCTCCAAACCCAGGGTTGTTTTTTTGGTTTTTTTTTTTCACTCTGGCTGTGTAAACTGTCATGAAGCTGATAAATATTTAATAACTACAGCACTGGCCCCTAGCCTGGAGTACTTAATTAACTCCTGACACTCTCCCAAGAATCTATTTTTAAGTAACTTAATTAAAAAGAAGGAAACACAAGATGACAATGTGGTGTGTTCAAGATTATTTTCAGTATGTCTTTATAATTTAAATACTAACTAATGCATTTAATACTAACCAATGTAACTTAATGACTAACAGTCAATATAAATCTCCTGCTCCTAAAAGGTTACAGCTAAGAATTAAAACCAGGCATTCTGCTTTCACTTGCAGGCATCAGAAGCTACAAAGAGATATCCCAAGCAGCCTCTATCAATTTAAAAATCACGCTCTTGGATTTTAAAAACAGTATAAAAAGTAGTGTCTTAGGAGTAAGACAAGACAGGGAGAAAGTTCACTTGTCTAGCAGGCAGACTTGAAGTCAGTGCCTTATTTTCCCGTTTGCTGCTTTCTGGGAAACAGGTTTTAAAGCGCCGAACTGATTGTGAAAGCAAGACTCGGGGTGTCGGGGAATCCAGCAGGAAACGCAAGCACGGGGCTGCCACCAACACTGATTTCAGCAGAACCACGTCCCTGAAGCCTGCACCACTGTGTTTTGAAAACAAGGCTGGCAAGCCAGCTGTGAGGCTCACCAACTACGAGAAGTTTTGTGGTAGCAAAAAGCAAACTGAAAAAAAAAAAAAAAAAAGTAACAACGACAACAAGCCTGCATCTACAGAAAATGGGGAGACTGCAACTCAGGCTCCACCATTCAAACCAGCGTCGCCCAGCAGCACAACTTACCTTTATCCTCCCCAGGCTGGCAAATTTCTCTTTGTCTTCGACGACCGCTTTAAGGATGGGCTGGGACATTCTGTTTTTCTTCTTAAAGTTCAAAGAGCTGTCGAAGTCCACACCGCTCACCACGGCTCTGCGGTAAGATGTCGACCTGAGGCCTCGCCGCAGGCTCCCTGGGCTGTCCAGCTCCCCCTCGGCCTCCCCCTCAGCATCGGCCACCAAAGGCAGGCTGGGGCTCTCCACCATGCTGCGAACCTTCAGCACCCTCTTGCTGGTCTCCGCATTCTGGCCGCCGCCTTTGCTCGTCACCTTGATTTCAGAAGCCAAGCCCTTGGGAATTATCTGCTGCGTGCCCACTTTGAGAGCGGCGAGGCTGTGGGTGCTCAGCACCACGGGCTGCTGCTCCGGGGGCTCTTCCAGAGGGGACGCCGAGCTCGCAGGGCTTACTCCTTCCTCCGGGGACACGGCCCGGGACCCCGCGGGGGTGCCCGGCGGCACTTTCTCCGCCGGTTTGGCCACCCGGCTGCATTGCGAGGGCAGCGCGGCCGCGTCGCCGTGAGCGGGGGAAGGCGAGGGCTGCGGGCTGGCTGCAACCACGATCGGCGAGGGCTGCGGGCTGGCTGCAAACGCGATCCGCTCCTGCTTCGGGCTGGCTGCAAACACGATCCGCTCCTGCTGCGGGCTGCCTGCAAACGCGATCCGCTCCTGCTGCGGGCTGAGCGCGGACTGGCTGCAGATCCTCAGGGGGGGACCCGGCCGGCTCCCTGCGGAGCGAACGGTGCCGTTGGCAGTGAACCCCACGGAACTGTCCGAGAGCAGAGCGGGCACCTGGGAGGGCCGCTCCGGAGAGACCGCGTTAGGGGCTGGAGGTCGCAGCTCGCCGTTGGACACCGATCCGTTGCCGGCGCTGAAACGCGAGGGGCCCCTGCGCACCGCTGCGCTGCCCGGGCAGGTGCTGACGGTGCCGGCGGGTTGAGTCACGGTGAAGGTGCACCTGTCCTCCACGGGGAAGTCGGTGAAAAGCACTCCGTTGGGGCTCTGGTACGACTGAGGCCGGGATTTGCTCCAGGAGAGGGGCTGCGGCCGGGGGGTCGATCTCCTCTTCAAACGCGTTGGCGCCGCCGCCGCCTTCTCGTCGGCGAACAAGGCCTCGCCATCCATCGCCCGCTCCTCGGGCCCCGGCAGCACCTCCTGCCCAGCGCCGCTCCCCGCCGCCGCCCGCTCCCTGCAGTTGGGCAAACGGGGAAGCGAACGGCAAAGCGCTCGTCAGGCCGCGGCAGCCCCAGCGGCGCCGGAGGGGCGGCAGAAACGCTCACAGCTCGCACCCGCCCCCCGCCCGACGCTTCCCGCCCGCGGCCTGGGGCTCCGCCACCTGCGAGCAGCCCAGGCTGGGCGGCCTGGCGAGCGGAGGCCCCGTTCGTCCCAGTCCCGCTCGCAGCGCCCCTGGCCTCACCTCATGGCAGCGTCCCCGGGGCCGTGGGGCACGGCCGCCGCCCGCCCGCACCACCTGCGGCTCGGCGGAGGAGCGGGGAACGGCCCCTCCAGCAGCGCTCCGCCGCGGTGCTGCGCCAGGCTGCCCGCGCCGCCCGGCCCCGCCGCTGGGCCACTCCCCTGCCCTCCGCCCCCAGGTAGCGGGCGGCGGGAAGGGAGAGGCAGGGCGAGGGAGAGGCGGGAGCTGGGGCCGCGGGGGCGGCTCGGCTGCCGCTCGCCCGCCCGGCTGCGGAGAAGCGGGAGCCGGGCGCAGGCGCTCCCGGTGCTGCGCGGTCTGCGAGGAGCCGCGGCTGGAGTCACCCGCGGCACGATCCGAATTCGTTTACCTCGGTGCCGGCAAAGATTGCTGAGCAGTGCGGGCAGCAGCGACATCCAGGCCGGGTCGGGTCGGGTCCGGCGCCCCGGGCGGTTTCCCAGTCCATGCAGTTCCTACTGGCGGCAGCCCAGGGCTTCTGCTGGAGGAACGCACAGAAACCCCCCACGCAGGGAAAAAGTTTGTGTCCGTGGCAGGACTCTGCCCTCTCCTGTGCCGCCCTTGAGGCTCTGTCCCAACACCTGCTGCTCTGCGAGAGCGGGGACGCGGCAGCTGGGGCTGCTCTGCTGCCTGCTAACCAAGAGCTGGGGGAAAGGAGTAGCTTTTTGCTAGGAAAACAGGACCTAAACCGCCAATCTGCTGGGAATTCTGACAAATTGCAGCACCCTGCAAGTCTTGTGCCTCTAAAAATGCCCTCACTGCCGCTGGCACTGCCAGGAGGGGAGAGCCTTAGAGCAGAGTCCCCAAAATAAGTAGCACAGACACATTTGCTCACTACTACATGCAGTAATAATTATGACATCCTCTTAATTCACTATCTGCTTCTCCACAGCTAAAAATTGTCTCTACTCATGTAGGAAAAACCTAATGACCCCTGTATTTGAATAGCCATCATCGGAGCAGAGCATTTAGCCTGGGTAGTTGTTTAGCTCCACTATTAAATGCCACATTGGCTGTGAATGTAAAATATACTTTAGAATGCTTTGCTAGTGTTGAAACCGCAGTTATTTGCCAGGCTCCTCTGAAAGGCATCAAAGACCACACGTAGATGTGATTTTGTGTCCTTGTGCCATGCATCTGATCTGGGTTGGTGCAACAGGAACACCCGGAGATGCTCCTGGGAGGTTTGGAGCTGGGACAGCAAGGCACTTGAAGGCCATACAGCACATACCTGTTCTTGTTAATCCTGCCCTGCACCCTCAGCTTCTTTGCCACCCAAACCAGTGCTGAAGCATTTGGGTCATTTGCATTTCAGTGACCTTCAGGAAATGGCTGAGCAGCTGGGCAAAGGGAAGGCTTTCTTAGGCTGAAGATGTTTCCTCACACCTGGCTGAGAGGGCACTTTGCTTTCATCCCCAGCAAGATGCAAGGCTTCAGCTGAAAGAGAGCAACACAAAAAGCTTTGGTGTGGAGACTGGACCTGCAGCACACCAAGCAGGACATACAGGGTGGCTGAGGCCCTGCTAGTGGAGCCCTGTCTCCATCTTAGGGGAGCTGAGAGGGCTTGCTCTGGGGCTGGAGAACAGCTGGAGGGTTGTAAGAGGAGGTTCTGGGGTGTGAATTTGGGATGGAGTCCATCCGGGGTGGGTTGTAGGTGAGTTCTGGAGGATCTTTGGGCCCGGGGACCAACTGGGAAGTTGTAGTGGAGGGTTCTGTGGGGGTGCAGAGCTGTCCTGTGCTGCCCATCTGTGATACAGGAGGTTGCTGAGAGCAGTAAGAGCCCTGTCCCTAGGGTATTAAAAGCCCAGGGATGGTAGAGAAGTGCTCTAGTCACTATGGCTGTGGCAGGAGCAGGGAAGGTTCATTTCTCTGAGAGTGTCCATCCCAAAAAACCTGCTGGGTTTCTGCTTGCCAGGTGCCAAACCTTGAGCTGATACTTAGGCAGTCTGAAAGCTGAGGTGGTGATTGTGTTTGCCACAAGAAGGCAATTTCATTAGAGAAGTGTCAAAAAAGAGAAGGGTTGTCATCAGACTTGGTGGCACATTGCACTGCAGGGCTTCTAACCAATCTCCCACCCCCCAACCACACACCTGAGTATGGAATCAGAGGAGAAAGAGCCAGGGCAGCCCTGCATGGGATGTAATCCTCTCTGGTGCACCAACACATGCCTGTTGTGCACTTTTGCCAGCTCAAGCTCAACACAATAACTTGCTTGGTTAAAAACAGGCACCCACTTAAGCTCCTGGCTGAACCTGAAGGGCTAGGAAAAAAAAAATGGTTAGGTTTGTAATTATTCTCTCCAGACTTGCAAGAGTTCATGTATCACTAAGATGTAAAAAATACATATATATATATATTATTCATGCTAAGCCTGATCAGTAGGAAGTAAACAATCAGAAAGAAACAGGTCTGTAAGGTCCTGCACCTGGGCAGGCACAATCCCAAGNGGACCAGGTTGGACAAGGCCTTGAGTGACCTGTACTAGTGGGAGGTGTCCCTGCCTATGGCAGGGGTTGGAACTGGATGATCTTTGAGGTCCCTTCCAACCTTACCATTCTATGATTCTAGGAGAACATCTAGGGAAGAAGCAACCAGTTGTACATGCAGGTAAACTTCAGATGGGTTCATCCTTCTGCCAGAAGAATTCCATCTTACTAAGAATGAAGTTCAGCAAAGCACGACCAACTTAAAACTGACAAATTTGTACGTCTCACAAATGAGCCAAAAATGTGCAAACTGCCACACCAACTTCAGCCAGACCATAGCCACAGGTATCATCTAAATGCCAGTTCAGTTGTCACTTGGGATTTCACAGCCTCCTGTATTGCCTGGAAAGAAAACTCAGGCAGAGGATTATTTCTACCATTTATTTCTCAGCTCTCCATGTGAAACTGCTGAGGAACTGGATGGAGTTCCAGCCCAGGACTTAACTCATAAATCCTGATTATTAATAACTGAGGTAATCATCTTTTACAAGGTTATTCTCTTACATGTCCTTATTAACTGTGAGGCAGTTGCAAGAATAATTTTGGTTTCCGAACAGCCACCTCAGTGTTCAGTTTCATACACAGTGGGGAGAGAAAAAAATAAAAAAGCCTTACACTAAAACTGCCAGCACAAGCAAAGTAAAATCAACTCTATAATTTAAGAGAAGCAAGACATTTAAATGTAGTTATTAACACCTCATGCAAAGCAAACTCTCAGTGTAAAATCACTGAGGTGGAGGTGAAAAACCCTGAAATGAGGCAGGGAAAGGAGGTCTTTCTCTAGGGCCCTTTGCAGACCACTCGCCCCTGGCTTGTCAAGTGCAAAAGCTTTGGGTGTGAAGCAGTTGGGGCTCTGCTTTCTGCCAAACAGCAGAAGAGGAAGAAAAATACTTGGGACACTTTGTATGTTCAATATCAAAAACCTTGTCCATGCCTCACAGAGCTCAGGGCTGCCTCTCTATGTGTGCTGGGCTACAGCTCCTCAACCTTGCAAGCACCTGGAGACAGAATCACAGAATTGAGTTGGAAAAGACCTCAGAAGATCATCCAGTCCAACCATCAACCTGACACCACCACAGTCATTAAACCATGGCCCAAAGTGCCAAGTCCATAGGTTTCTTGAACACCTCCAGGGATGGTGACTTCAGCACCTCCCTGGGCAGCCTGTTCCAGTCCCTGATCACTCTTACAGCAAAGAAATTTTTCCTCACATCCAACCTAGATATCCCCTGGCACAATTTCAGGCCATTTCATCACATTCTATCACCTAGGGAGAAGAGCCCAACCCCACCTCACTGCAACCTCCTCTCAGGGAGCTGCAGAGAGCAATGAGGTCTCCTCTCAGCCTCCTCTTCTCCACAATGAACACCCCCAGCTCCCTCAGCTGCTCCTCACCAGCCCTGTTCTCCAGACACTTTGTTGCCCTTCTCTGGACACACTTGAGCACCTCAAAGTCCTTCCTGGAGTGATGCTCAGAAAGCCTCTGTAACTGCCTTGCCAAATAACCCAACTGGCTCCACGTGCTGTGTCAGTGCTGCTTGATCCATCCTTTTACCTGCCCTATCTCCCAGTCTGTTCTAGGGTGTGAATTTCATCTCAGTAATTCTAAAAAAGGTCCTTTCTCTAGGGGAACAGTTAAGGAAAGGTCTGTGAAAAATGGGGACAAGCTCTTTTAAACTGCTTCCTACAGTTCTTAAGCTGTTGCTATTTGAACAGTCCAGCAGGAAGGCAAGGTACTTCAAACACTTGCTAACAAAGGCATTGGAGCCTTGCTTGCCATAGCTGAGGACATTTGGTGGTTGCTATTAGAAACTAAAGAAAGCTTGGGAGCCTGCAGAAACATGTCTGTGCAGTTAAAAGATGCTATTTTCTCTCTGCTTGCTCTTCATTCTTTCCCTTTGTCTGCATGTGGCACAGAAAATGCCTGAACAAGTGACAAGAGGAAGAGAGGAGCATTACTGAGGGCACGTCTGCCAAAAGCTGCTTCTCTAAGTTTGGGATTTGTTGAGGGTTTTTCTTTCTTTTTTTTTTTTTTTTAAGGAATGAACATTCTACTCCTAGAGAAACTCAGCAAAAAATAACTGGAGAACCACTGTGTTCCTGCTCTGCTTCCTTCATGGCAGCTGCTGGGTGGGTTTGAGTCCCACTGCCATTCTCTGCAGCTGGAGTAGGAGTGCCCTGCTCTGCGGCTCCTTTCAGGCTGGGAGTCTCCAGCCTCTCTGTGTCACTGGACCTCTACACCACCTGCCACTAAAGGCAGGGCTGCAGCCTCCCTAGAAGAGGCAGCCTGGTGGAAATGGAGATTTTTCAGAGCTGAATCTCTCAGGTCAGATCCCTCAGCTCTGTTTAATGCCCTGCCTAAATTGGGCTGCTTTTCAGAAAGGCTGAACCTGAGTTAGTTTCACACACACTGAGAACTGCCGAACCCAGAGTTCTGCCCTGGATTTCCCCTTTGCTGCATTAAAATGCTGGAATTCTATGAAAGCTATGGCAACAGGATCAGAAAATGGAAGCTTAGATCTCTTTTTCTCTAACGAGCTGAAGCTCTGAAGTGTGCCTTTCCTCCTTAAATTCAGGTTTCCCATTTGTAGTCTCGGCATCCAGATTCCACGCTTCGCTTGGCTTCTTGGCTGAGCTTCCCCCAGTGGAAACTATGCCCCAGTGCGTGTGTAGCACTGAGGTCCTGGCTCCTTTTCAAGCTGTGGGGCTGCTCCTGACTACAGGCAGACCATGGTTTGGCTGCAGTAGTACTGATTTGACCTGAACAAGAGGGAGTTTGATAGAATTCCCCACTCTTCTTGGTGAGAGGCTGCTCTCCCATTTCCCCAGCCCCTTTACAGGGCAGCGTGCTGTGCAGAGTGGATTGCCCAGATGATGAGCCAATAGCTGTGTAAGACTGCTCCTGACCTAAACATTTGCACAAAATTGGCACTTGTTTTGCCATCTTTCCTCTTCAAGCTATTAGAAGTGTTCCTAATTTGATTCTGAACCCACTAATTAGCTCAAATACATTTCAATTAGTGGGATTTACTCTGTTGTTGTGTTGCCAAAATTCAGCTATACAGCTCGAGGTGAGGCTGGGGAGGTTTAGATTGGACATTAGGAAAAAGTTTTTCATGGAGAGAGTGGTCAGGCACTGGAATGAGCTGCCCAGGGAGGTGGTGGAGTCACCCACCCTGGATGTGTTTCAGGGATGTGGTTCTTGGGGATGTGGTTTAAGGTGAATCTTGTGGAGCAGGGTTGTAGGTTGGACTTGGTGATCCTGAGGGGCTTTGCCAACCTGCATGTTTCTGGGATTCTATGATTCCCTAAGCTTGAATCTTCTCTCCTACGCAGAGGAGATCTCCCTCTGTCCTTTCAGATCTCCTCTTCAACAGCCTGTGCTCAGTGAAAGCCTCAGCAGAGGAGCTGGGGTTATTTTCATATTTTATTCCATCTCCCACTGCAGCAGATACCAGGAGGTGCCTCCTGCCACAGAAGCAGAGCATCAGAGAACGTCTCAACAGACTGAGAGGGCAATGTGCCCACGCAGGTCTCAGGAAAGCAAAGCCTTGCAGAAGCACAGCTGATGAAGCACATTGGTTGTAATGGTAGTTCTGGCAGTTGAAATTCTAGAACTGATGGGTGCTGTCATTTGGAAGGCAAAAAAGGAGAGGGGAGATGTAAACCAGAGCATTGCAGGGAAGAAAAGAAAGACTTTCAGCTGGCTGCCACAGCAAGCGAGAAATGGGAAGTCTGAGAACTCGTACAACATTTCTAATGAGGCCAGAAAGAGAAGGGGGAAGATGGGGGTAGAGACACTGAGCCAAGAACACAATCCCAAAAGGGAGCACTGAAATCAAAAGGAAAGGAAGAAAAAAGCAAGCAGTGGCTGGAGCAAGTGTGGCTTTGCCAAGGGCCTGTGTCTGGAGCAGAGCAGCTCAGCGCTGAACACTTGGCTGAGAGTGCTGCTTTTATCTGTGGAACAAGTCCCCTTAGACAAAACACCACCAGTGCTTCTCACTTGGTTTCAAAATCAATCACAGGCTAATTTTATCCCTGAAATCAAACTGAAGGTGATCAAGCCCTTGGAAAAGGCATTCTTCCAGAGAGGCAGTGCTGGACCCAAAGTAAGCAGAAACCTTTCCTGGCACAGCTGCTGCAGAGCGCAGGCTGCTGTAGAAACCTCAACCCAGAGCGTAAAGGCTTTGCAGGTTGCTCTGAAAAGGCTCTGCATGAGGGTGATGTGAGGGTATTCACACGCCTGGGCCTACAGCTGCAAGCCCACATACCTTACCTAGTTGGGAAGAGCTTCTACAAGCCAGAGCCTTCCTCAGAGGATGAGGAGCTGCTCAGCCTTACAAGTACCTGAAGCTGGAAGCGAGCGCAGCACTCACTTGATGGTTGTGGAAACAAAACATGAGCTGCCCTGAGTGTGTTGGGACAGCCTCTTGAACATTTTCATGATCCATTAAGCTGAGCAGCAGCTATGAGCTGTGCTGGGTTACAGCCAGCTTGGGGGAGCTGGAGAAAGCCATCTGAGCTCATACACAGGCTGGGACTTCTCAGGAGTCTGATTTTACAGCACCGGTGACAGTGCTCTGTGGGCTTCTGCACGATTACAAAGAGCTCTGTGGGTTGTTGTTCCAACACTGCTCATTATCTGAATATGGTCTCACTGTGCTTTGGGTTTTTAGCTCTACAGGCTGCTATTACTTTTGTATGGAGGGGTTTTAGACATTGAATTATGCTCCTGTATAGAGGGGTAAAAAAGGTAAGAGTGGATCAAGATATTCACATATACAGTGAGAATGTTTCTTTGCAGCTCACAAAATTTTGTCTGTCTCCATCCTAGCAAGCTCTGTGCTGTTAATGCACGTCTCTGGGTTTCTGTGGTGTCAAAGGGCTTCTTTTACAGTTGTATTCAAAGTTTCTCATAAATAAAATGGCTGAAAATATTTTAAAATGCAGCCTGAAACCAAGAGAGAAAAAAACAACACCAAAAACTAACCTTTGTGCCATTAGAAAAGAGAATGCAAGCAGCAGCATCTCTGTGACACTGTGAAGTGTTTCCCCTTCTTGTTTCTGTGTGGTCTTTCTCTCTCAAAACACTGGACAAATAAGAGAGGTAGTAACTGGCTGGCATCCTCTGTCCTGAGCACTGAGTGAAGCTGGCATTTGTCAGGCCAGCACTGAGAACCACCCCAGGGCATCTGTTCGCTGGACGAAGCAGCAGCAGTGATGATGTTCTTGGTTTATGCCGTGGCAAAAGCCCTAGACAAGAGGAAGGAGAGATGTTTTTCTGTCTAAGGCAAGAGAAGAACACATATTCCAAGCCAGCTTACCTAGCCTGACACCTGCTTGCTCAATACCATAATTAATTAGCTCTTCGAGTAGCAAAAAATAACCAAATCCATGATCTTAGTTAGAGACTCTGATAAGAGCTCAGGGATGTTAAATATCAGGTAGAAACCTCCAAGAGGTGAACTCCCATGTGCCAAATGGGAGAGAATGACCATTTCTGTCCAGCAAGGTTCTTCTCCAACCAGGTACTTGCTGGGGACCTTACTGTACCTTAGTGTGTGCCTTCATGGACTCCTGTGACTTGGCAACACCTCTGCAGCAGAGCTCACAGGAAAGGAATTTGGTCTGAGCCAGGGCACGATCCACACCTCTCGAGTTGTGTAACTAATCATTCTTTATGATCCCTCCAGTTAAGCCTGTCCAAACTCCCTTGTAAATACTCCTAAATGAGTTTACTGATTTAGAATTAATTTTTAAGCTCAGCTCATACAGGCCAGGTTTAAACAGACTTAAGTGCATCCAGAGAGGCTACAATAAAAATTACAGTTCACTGTGGACAGCTGGGTCCTGGAAGGGAGTCCTGCAGTAGCTTTGACACTAAATTTAGGCCATCTAGAGAAACAGCAAAGTGCAAACAGCTCTCAGCCAGTGTAAAACAGTATGATAGATTTTCTTTTTTTACTTCATTTTTTAGGGGAATAAAAATAACTTTTTAGAGGAGCAAACAAACTACAATGCAAATTCAAACGCTGAATAAATGTAGGAATGTTTTCTGCAGAGCACAAAGACAGGCACATGCCTTAATGCAACAGACACAGGATCCTTCCTCTCACACCCTGNGTGGCAGAGGGGAGATTGAAACTGGATGCTAGGAAGAAATTCTTGACAGTGAGGGTGGTGAGACACTGGCACAGGTTGCCCAGGGAGGTGTTCAGGACCAAGTTGGATGAGACCTTGAGTGACCTGTTCTAGTGTGAAATGTCCCTGCCTATGGCAGGGGGTTGGAACTAGATGATCTTTGAGATCCCTTCCAACCTTACCATTCTATGATTCAAGCTGCCACTCGGCAGCAATTTAAAGTTTAAAAAGTCATTCCCAAATCTTCTGAGAACTCCAAGAGAAATATTTAAGCCAGAAGGAAGAGCACAGCCAGCTGCAGATGTTCTAATCCTCATGAGTGAGAACCTAGAAATGCTTGAAATACTCCAGATAGTTCTGGCTGGCCAGCAAAGGCCAGGGCAAATCTGTGCCTTTGATCGAAGTGAACCATTAACAGAGCAGTCCAATGGCAGTGATAAAAACCACACTAATATTCTTGGACTGAAGTACTCCACTGCAAGCAGCCATCCAAAACAATGCACAAATGGAGATGCTTCCAACAGAGCAGGGAAAAAACCATCCATGGAGCATGCTTCTGGGATACAAAGTTCTGGAAAGCTGATCTTTGACACGCAGGAGATTCATTTCTAGTCTATTGTGTTACAGCAGAAGAGGTCTGCTCTGAAGCTGAAGTCTGCAAGCAGCCTTTCCCACAGTGTCCTACTCTGACCTGAAGATTTATCTCAATTACAGTATGAGTAGAAACCTCTCTCTGCCCTTTCCACAGTCCAATGCTGAATGTTAATTACCCAGCTGATTGAATTTGTGGTTACCATAGAATCATAGAAAGGCTTAGGCTGGAAGAGACCTTAAAGATCATCCAATGCAGCCTCACTGTCGTGGGCAGGGACACCTCTCAACTAGCCCCGAGAGCTTACTCAAGGCCCCATCCAACCTGGCCTTGAACAGCCTACAGGAAGGCTGGGGAGGGACTATTGACAAGGGCTTGCAATGACAGGACAAGGGGCAGTGGGTTTGAACTGTCAGAGGGGAGATTTAGACTGGATGTTAGGAGGAAGTTCTTCACAGTGAGGGTGGTGAGACACTGGCACAGGTTGCCCAGGGAGGTTGTGGCTGCTCCCTTCCTGGAGGTGTTCAAGGCCAGGTTGGAGGAGGCCTTGAGTAACCTGTACTAGTGGGAGGTGTCCCTGCCTATGGCAGGGGGATGGAACTAGATGATCCTTGAGGTCCCTTCCAACCTTACCATTCTATGATTCTATGATCTCCAAGGAGGAAACATTCACAACCTCTCTGGACAATCCATTCCAGACTCTTGCCACTCTTGTAGTGAAGAATTGCTTCCTAAGATCCAATCTAAACCTATTCTCCTCCAATTTAAATCCATTTCCCCCTGTCCTGGCTGTGGACACTTGTAAAAGCTCCTTCTCTAGGTTCCCTTCAGGTATGGGAAGGCAGCTCTAAGGTCTCCCTGGAGTCTTCTCCTCTCCAGGCTGAACACCCCCAGCTCCCTCAGCCTATCCTCATAGCAGAGCTGCTCCAGCCCTTGGATCATTTTTGTGGCCTCCTCTCAACTTGTTCCAACAGATCTATGTCCCTCTTACAAGTGGAGACACCAGAACTGGAGGCAGAATTAGAGATGAGGTCCAGCAGAGCAGAGCCAAGGGGCACAATCCCCTCTCTTGCCCTGCTGCCCACACTCCTCTTGCTGCAGCCCAGCACACAGCTGCCTGCTGGGCTGCATGAGGGCACTGCTGGCTCTTGGGGAGCTGCTCAGCAACCAACACCCTCAAATCCTTCTCTTCAGGGCTGCTCTCAACCCACTCTGCATCCAGTTTATAGTTGTGCTTGGGACTGGCCTGACCCATGTGCTGGACCTGACACTATGATTATAAAACTTTAACAGCAGTCCATAGCTCTTTGAGCCAACTCCTTGCATTGCTGCACCTGGAGGGATTTGAAGTGCAGATCTCTCTGGTATTATCTACACTGCTTGTATTTTGAACCAAACAGTTTAGTGGTGAAAGAAAATCATTTACAAAGGGGGGGGGGGGTCTTAGGTCTCCTCTCTACACAGCTGAGACACAGCAGGGAAATCAGATCTTCAGTTGCTAAATCTGCATTTGTTAGGCACACAAATAGGGACTGGATATGGAAAGGGAGAAGGGAAAGCAGAAAAATCTTTCTAGTTCATGCTTCATAATCCTGTCAGACCCTGCTTTTGTAAACCAGATACAATTAATTTTTTCCCCCCATCATATCATAACTAATTGCAGTCTTCAAACCACCAGAGCAGCTACTCTGCTCCTTACACTAGCTGATGTCTGTGTAAAAAGTCAGCTCAAGCTACCTCAAATCTTCTCATTTGCCTTTTTTTTTTCCATAGAGCAAACTCTAGTTCCTCTTTTCCTTGGAGGAAAGCACAACAAAATGATGGCCTTAATCCACTAAAAATATTAAATCACAGCCTTTGGCTCCATCCTTGCCACTGGAAGCTCATTCCTGTGGTAGCACATGCCCTGAGAGCTGGCTGGCACCCTCCTCTTGCCCAGGATAGGCAGCAGGAGCCAGGTGGCAGGGGCAGTTCTCTGCCTCTGTTCCATAGGTGTGGAACCAGCAGGGCCACAGCCTGTGCCAAGGGTACTGCTGCACAGGGAGAGGAGAGAGAGGTGTGTGGGCTTGGTAGGAGCACCTAGACACTGCTTTTATTTTACCTACTTCCAGCAAGGAATTCTTTGCCACACATTATCAAATATACATGTCCAGCTGTGTGAATGCCCTTTGGTTTGTCCCTGCTGATCCCTCTCCTTCTGTCCAGTCACCAAACACATCCACTGCTGCCTGGCTATCCCAGACTGGTTCCTGAAGCTCTTTATGCCCAGACATAAGAGAGACCCAGGCTCAGATAAAGGCACACAGGAGTGGGTACAAGGACAGGAGCCACCTCCCTGTTCCTGATGCTTACAGAGATGCCCCCAAAGCTGTATGGGCAGAGCAAATGTCCACATCCCCTTCAGCAAGGATGGGACCATGGACGGAGGTCAGGGTGGAGAAGCTGGGAGCAGGTTCATAGAATCAGAATCACAGAATCAGTCAAGGCTGGAAGGGACCACAAGGATCACCCAGTTCCAACCCCCCTGCCATGGGCAGGGACACCTCACACTAGATCAGGCTGGCCACAGCCTCATCCAGCCTGGCCTTAAACCCCTCCAGGGATGAGGCTTCCACCACCTTCCTGGGCAATGCCTTCCAGGGTCCCACTACCCTCATGGCAAACAACACAGGAGGGTGGTAAGACCCTGGAAGAGGTTGCACAGGAAGGACTCAAGAGGCGCTTGGTAGGACTGTGGAAGCATGCAAAAAAAGTCTCCTGTGGAATGATGCAGCAGTCCCAAGGGGAAACAGAGCTGAGAGGGGAGCTCTGGCTTCTGGCCCATTCAGCTCTTGATCTCCTCACTCAGCCTGTTAGGAGAGGTGCAAAACCATGCCAAGCATGCTGCTGAGCAAGCTCTTCTCTCCTGTCAGCCTCTCTATTTCAGTTAGCCTCACACCTGTAGCTGTTCACACACTCACAGAAATCCCTCTGGCACAGGTTTATTTTTCTCAACCCACCATGCCCAGTACCTGCCAGAGGAGCCCTCTGCATNTGGTGATCCCGAGGGGCTTTGCCAACCTGCATGTTGCTGTGATTCTGTGTCTGCTTGCTTCAGGCCTGCTGGGCAGAGCAGCTGAGGTTAAGGAGCTTGCACAGCCTAGCAGCACATGTACAGAACATGCTGTGTGGGGCAGTGCAAACACTCCCAGCTGCCTTGTCACTGACAAAGAGTCTGAGGTCTCTTTATCAGGAAGGGCACCGTTTGCCCTTGTCCCATCCTGAAGGGAACAGCTCTTTCTCTTATTTATGTGAAGGGAGGACAGGCAAATCCCAAGATGGGTTCCTCCTTCCAGAGGAGAGAAGGCTCCAAGGTGACCTTCTTGTGGCCTTGCAGTATCTGAAGGGGGCTACAAGAAATCTGGGGAGGGACTTTTTAGGCTGTCAGGCAATGATAGGACTGGGAGTAAAGGAACAAAGCTAGAAATGGGTAGAGTCAGCCTGGAGGTTAGGAAGCAGTTGTTCAGCATGAGGGTGGTGAGAGCCTGGCAGGGGTTGCCCGGGAGGTGGTGGAAGCCTCATCCCTGGAGGTGTTTAAGGCCAGGCTGGATGAGGCTGTGGGCAGCCTGATCTAGTGTGAGGTGTCCCTGCCCATGGCAGGGGGGTTGGAACTCGATGCTCTTTGTGGCCCCTTCCAATCCTGACTGATTCTGTGATCCCAGCAGCTCCTAATAAGCAGAAGAGATGCCAGGATGGTGGAGCTGTTGTAAAGCACACAGAGCTCTCTGGCCAGGACTGAAGAACAAGATAGCAAAGGGAAGGCAGCCACTGCACACACATAAAAGCTCCTGTCAGGGTGAAAGAAAAGCTCAGCATGGTTTGAGTCCTGTATTTCAAAACTACAGTGTGCAAAGCTCCTCACAAAGCTGAGCAGAGGCAGCTGAGCCAGCAGTTAGAATGGAGCACATTAACAAACAGGGAAGCAGACAGCTTCAGCATCCAGGAAAAGAGATTCCAGGACTTCTTTTTTATTGCAAAAAACAGATCCACTTTCTCAGCCAGGCTGGCTAGCATCACTGCAGTTACACAGGCTTCACATTTTGTCCTCTCTGGTTTTCTTTTAGAGAAGTGAAAAGACTGTTCTGAAAACCCAGAATGGGGCAGGATGGGCTGAGAGGTGGTTTTGTGATAACCACTGTTAGAAGTGTTCATTTAATACAGAGTGAATTTAGGAAAGGAGCCCTTCTGACACACATGATAAATGTGGAGTAGGGACAGCTGCCGTGGTTCTTCAAGGGAAAAAGGAAAGGGGGAATTATCTCCTGCCTTTCTACACCTATTAAAGGTAAGACAAAGAGCTCAAGTGTTGTGCCTTGGAGATGAATTCCTTTCATACAGCCCTGCTCAGCAGACACTGTGTCCTTACAGGGAAAAGGATGTGGATGGAACAAAACATGAGCAGAGGGAGAATGTCCAAGACAGGCAAAAACAAGGGAGGAACAGCCAGTTCCAAACTCTCATCACAGGCCAAGACCCCATCAGTGAAATGAGCACATGACTTAATCATGTTCATAAATAAGGCCTCTGTTTGGATTTCCATGCTCTGAGAGAACCTTTCTGCCAGGCTTCATCCACCCCCTGCCACGCCTGGCTGTGGTGCAGGACCCGGGCAGGGCAGCACTAACAAAGTCCATCAGCAGCTACAAGGCTTGGCTGCCCAGCCCCTGCCCAGCTTAGGTGCCATGTGGCTCCTGCTGTCAGGTGCCACAAGGGCCCTGCAGTGGTGCCAAGGCCTTGTCCCCAGCCTACTAGAAGTGCTGTTCATCCTCCAGCCCAACCTGAATTGTGTTCAGAGCAAGTCTTCTGAGCCCCATCCAGGAGCTCAGTGAGAACACCAGACCTTTCTTCAGGAACCACTGAGGTAGGGATGTCCTCTTAGCTGCTTCCTGCTGGTGGCCAATGGCTCACCAATCTGCAAGCAGAGATGTAACTGAGCACAGCCAAAGGGCTTTGCCCAGGGGAGAAGTGGGCGAGCCATGCACCATGGCTGCTCTGCAGGGCTGGGCTGCACACATGGGGCTGGACAGGCAAGCTGAGCACAAGCTATTACTAGAGGGATTTGGATGTGCTGGGACATCCTGTGATAATGTGATCCTGAAGGTGTCCAGAGAAGGGCCACGAGGATGAGCAGAGGGCTGGAGCTGCTCTGCTGTGAGGAGAGATTGAGGGAGTTGGGGCTGTTCAGGCTGGAGAGGAGAAGGCTCCCAGGTGACCTTATTGTGGCCTTGCAGTATCTGAAAGGGAAAGCTTAAGAAAGCTGGGGAGGGACTTTTCAGGCTGTCAGGTAGTGATAGGACTGGGGGGAAATGGAACAGAAACTAGAAATGGGTAGAGTCAGCCTGGACGCGAGGAGGAAGTTGTTCAGCATGAGGGTGGTGAGAGCCTGGCAGGGGTTGCCCAGGGAGGTAGTGGAAGTCTCATCCCTGGAGGTGTTTAGGCCAGGCTGGATGAGGCTGTGACCAGCCTGATCTAGTGTGAGGTGTCCCTGCCCATGGCAGGGAGGTTGGAACTGGATGCTCCGTGTGGTCCCTTCCAACCCTGCCTGATTCTATGATTCTAAAGTCCCTGCTGTCTCCTTCACCTCGTGGGAAGATTGGCAGGTGCAGAATGTCTCATGAAGCTACAGCAGAAGCTTCACAAATGGCTTCACTGTTGCTCTTGCCAAGCTAGAAATCAAAAAAGGGAAAAGATTCTCTCCTGTGCTTTAGCACATCCTTCCTTACCCAGTGCCCAGCCAGCAGCACCCACCCCTCAGCACCACCCAGCTCCTTAGTGCCTAACCACACACAGCTCCAGGGCACTGTTTATGTCCAGAGAAGTCAGAGACTTGTTGTCATTCACCCCAACAAGTTCCCTGGCTCTGTTCTTCTCAAATCTTCACAGAGCTCAGCAAAGAGTCCAAACCCCAGGCTAAATTCCTGCTGACCCAATCCCATTTTCATTCTGCCCACAGGAGAGCTGTGGCTAGGACACCTTGTGTGATAATTGCTGTTGGACATTCATTAATAGCTATTTTCCCTTCCAGATCAGCCACCTCCATGTTGGCTTGCCAATCATATTGCCCCAGAATCAATGCCACACAGCTGAGGCAGAGAAACTCAACCAGCACTTTGAGCAGGGATTATAGAGTCATAGATTGCTTTGGGTTGGAAGGGACCTCAAAGCTCAGCCAGTTCCAAGCTCTCTGCCATAGGCAGGGACCTCTCCCACTAGAACAAGTTGCTCAAAGGCCTCATCCAACCTGGCCTTGAACCCCTCCAGGGAGGTTGTGGAGCACAGAAGTAGAGAATGTGATCTTTGATCACATTCTCTGCTTCTGTGCTCCACAACCTCCCTGGGCAACCTGTGCCAGTGTCTCCCACTCCCATTTCGTCCTAACCTCCAGTTTCAATCTCTCCTCTGCCAGCCTAAACCCATCCCTCCTCCTCCTGCCAGCTGCCAGCCTTCAGCCAACCAGCAGTTAAATCACTTGCAAAGAACCCGAGTTTGCAAGAGATAAATGCATGGCACCAGCCCCAAGGAGCAGCCCAAGCATTATCTGCAGACACAGCAACTGACCCTGAGCTCCAGACGCTGTTTTTTCTCACAGTGCCTTTGACTCTCGAGCTGCCTCCACTCCAGCCTGCCCTTATCTGTCCCAGCCTCCCTCCTGCATTCCTGCTCCGTATCCCCTGGGCTGATGCCTGCCACTGGGCAGACATGAAGGAACCATCCTTTTACTGGCTTTCTCTTTCCACACCACAGCAATTATCAGTCATGTCCTGGTGCCCTGCCACTGACTTTTCCTCAGAGACTTGCCCAGGTTAAACAGAGCCTCCCACAAAACCCACTGCACCTTCAGCAACCTCGCAGTTTGCTCCTAGAACCTTTCTGCCTGCTCCTTTTGCTGTGGCTGCTGCAAAGAGCTGATCCTTAGCAGAGTGCTTTGCACACAAGCACTGTTAAGTGATGTTGCACTTGGGCTATCTTCAGCTGAAGGAAGAAACAAACCAAAGGCAGCTTACATGAATCACTGGAGAGCAGGACCCTCAGATGCAGGTCTAGTGGGAGGTGTCCCTGCTTATGGCAGGGGGGTTGGAACTAGATGATCTTTGAGGTCCCTTCCAACCTAAACCATTCTGTGATTCTCTGCTCATTTCTCCACTCCAGGCACGACTCCCTCGCTGTTCACTGCACTATTTCAGCCCCGATGCACACATCTGGCATTAATAACAAACAGAACAGGACTTTAACAGGCATCCCACTGCTGTCAGCTGCAGCTCATGAAAGTAAATAGAAAACAGTTATTTATAAACCCCCTAAATCATAGAGTCATCCAGAGCCTGCAGCAGAGAGATCTGCACAGTTTATCACTGCACTTCAGCTTATCTGATCCCTAAGGAAATGAGAAACAAACCCTCCTGGCTGAGCAGCCTGTAGCAGCTGGGGTACCTCACAGCCCCACCGGTGTGTCAGGTAGGTCACTGGAGCTGCCACAGGACACTGGGCAGAGCTCACTGGGCCAACATTCACTTGAGCCACTGGTCAGGTTTCAGCTCAGCTCAGGACTCTGAGTGCTGCTGGAGGATGTGTTCCAGAGCACTTCAAATTCCTTCCTTCTACCCTCCCCTGCGGGTCTGAATGGGAAGAAGAAGGTGTGAAAACTGCTTTACCCCCCCTGCCCTGTGGGCTTGAAGGGGGCACAGCAAAAGGCCTTTGCCCATGCGTGCTGAGCCTTGTGGCAGCCCACGCTGGGATCGGGCTGGTGGCTGCCTGGGTCTGCATGCCCAGGATAAATGGCAAATGGACACTTTGTCTAGGAAAGCATAAATAGAGCAAGGGAGAAGGTGCAAGATGCCTGCCTTAAGAGCCCCCTGCCTTGACAGAGCTCCTGTTTTGGAATGTCCTCACTTCTGGACAGCTCCTACCTTTTCACACAGCTCTGGGTTTTGCACCATGCCTTTGGATGCCTCTCCCCACTTCTGCACTGCTCTGTGCCAATTTGCAGGCTCAGCAAGCCCTGGGGTCCATCTGAGAGAGCTGCTGGCAGCACCCAGACCCAGCTGCTCTCGGACCATACAGCAGCCAACTCCCTGGCTGCTGTTCCACACTGGGCAGACCTGAGCAGTTTGGCTCTCCCCTGCCCTGCTGAGGCAGCCTCGCTCCCACAGATCCCTGTCTGTGGCAGTTGTGTCTCAAGACACTCCTGACTCTGGCAGCTTTTCCACCTGCCTTGGGCTGCTGCTGCCTGGATCCAGGCTGTTGGATATTGCTTGCAGCATCAGAAGGCAGCCGAGCCGCAGAGAGACCCAGCAAGGGAGCATCACCCAATGCCTATCTCACCCCTGTGAGTAAAGCCTGCAGCCGCTCCCTGAATTCTCTGCTCAGCCTGATTGATAGTGGGGCAAAGCTGTGTTTATAGCCTTTTCCATTTCCTGACTTCCTAAATCTCTCAATCTGTCCATAACATCCTGTTGAAGAATTCCTGATCGAAT
This sequence comes from Ramphastos sulfuratus, assembly GCA_013399055.1. Taxonomy (NCBI): domain Eukaryota; kingdom Metazoa; phylum Chordata; class Aves; order Piciformes; family Ramphastidae; genus Ramphastos; species Ramphastos sulfuratus. The sequence goes on along the minus strand of WBNM01032872.1, from coordinate 9,146 downwards.
TAGAACCTGTAAATATAAACCTAAACTAGTTTTGGATAGAGTTTTGGGGGCAGGGCTTTCAGGAAAATAAAATCATTCTATTTTTATCATTCCTGACTTGGCCACATTAATTCCTTGCCTCCACGACACTGTGTTCCAGCAGGCACAACTGAAGGGTTTGCAAAATGCAGTTTGAGTGTGGGGACAGCAAACCTCAGCTACTGCCTGCTCCAGGAACAGGAGCTCTGGGAATGCAGGCTGCCAGCTGTGGGCTTCTGCCTACACAAACACTGTGAGCAGGCAGAAAACCATAGTATGGACATAGGATGGAAGCTGTGCCTGCCAATACAGACATACCCCTCTGTGTGTGTGTGTGTGTGTGCAGACATTTGTGGGTATGTAGACAGCCTTACCCAGGTGGTTTGATGAGGGTAATACTACTGCAAGAGAGGTTTTAAATACCTAATCAAGTCAAATAAATAGCAGAGTGTGACGTGGAAGTGATCATTATTGCAATTATTATGCAAGAGACAGGCACAGGCATGTGATCAGTCATGGAAGTGATCAATCATGGAAGTGATCAATACCCTTGCAATGATTATGCAGAAGACAGGCAGGGGCAGACAGCTCTGGTGAGGAATGTGTCTGTCTTGTCTGTCAGTACAGCTTGGTTCAGCTTCGTGGATGAGTTAATGAATCTCATAGATTCATGGAATGGGTTGAGTTGGAAGGGACCTTAAAGATCCAACCACCTAGTTCCAACCCCCCTGCCATAGGCAGGGACACCTCCCCCTAGCCCAGGCTGCTTGAGGCCTCATCCAACCTGGTCCTGGACACCTCCAGGGAGGTTGTGGAGCACGGAAGCACAGAATGTGATCAAAGATCACATTCTGTGCTTCTGTGCTCCACAGCCTCCCTGGGCAACCTATGCCAGGGTCTCACCACCCTCACTGTAAGGGATTTCATCCTAATCTCCAGTCTGAATTTGTCCTCCTCACACTTAAAGCCATTCCCTCTCATCCTGTCACCACAAACCCTTATAAAAAGTCTCTTTCCAGCTTTCCTGTAGCCACCTTCAGGTACTAAAAGGCTGCTCTAAGGTCTCTCCAGCACCTTCATTTCTCCAGGCTGAACAGCCCCAACTCTCTCAGCCTGTCCCCACAGGGGACATTTTTCCAGCCCTCTGATCACCTTCATGACTTCCTCTGGCCTCTCTCCAACAGTTCCATGTCTCTCTTTTGCTGCAGGCACCAGAAGTGGATGCAGTGCCCCAGGTGAGCTCTCAGCAGAGCAGAGCAGCAGAATCACCTCTCTTGTCCTGCTGGCCACACTGCTTTTGATGCAGCCCAGGACACAGCTTCTCACTGATTTGATTTTTCCATGCAGCACATGTTTGTTCTAAGTTCTGAATGCCCTGCAGAAGCCAAGGCTGACTTAGTAGAGGGAGAAAGAAGGGGTTAAATGTGCAAAGAAGATTCATTAGTGAATGTCCATATGGCCTGGCTATACAAATGTATAAATAGATTAATGACTAACCCAATATTCTAGCCCAAGGATGAGCCAACAGCTTCCCTCTCCATTTGTGTGTCTCAGTGTGTGATTGTGTTAGCTATAATTGGCAAACATGAGAGGAGAAATTGCTGCCTTAGTACTGGCAGGTTAAAACCAAGCCTGCAGCAAATCTCCATTCAGCCACTAAGTCTGGAACAGACTTTTCATGTGTACTGAAGCACTTCACCTACAGACTGGGGGAAGGACTGTTTAGAAGGGCTTGTGGTGATAGGACGAGGGGTAATGGTTTAAAACTGGAGCAAGGCTGGCCATAAGGAGGGAGTTCTTTACAAACAGAGTGGGAAAATACTAGATCAGGTTGCCCAGAGATGTGGCTGAGGCTGGAACTAGATGATCCTTGAGGTCCCTTCCACCCTTACCGTTCTATGATTCTGCGACACATTCGAGGTCAGATTTGATGTGGCGCTGGGCAGCCTGATCTAGCTGAAGGTGTCCCTGCTCACTGCAGGGGAGCTGGACAAGATGACCTTTGAGGGTCCCTTCCAACCTGATGTAATCTGTGAAGCTGTGAAGTTGTTGTGCATGCATGGATGTAGTCCTAGATCCACAGGGTTAGTCACTTTCTGTGCCCCTGTTTCCTGTGGAGATAGAATACAGACAAAGGGGAAGTATGAGAGAGTGACTGTGACCATTTAATGCTCAAATATTGCACTTTGGTGTAGATGCTACTGACATACACTTTGTTGTTATGTGTAAAGCAGGCCAGACAGCTATTTGATACCAACGGGGGCCACAAGAACAGCCACAGCCTTTCAGGACAGCCACAGCTATTCAGGAGAGCCACAGCCTTTCAGGACAGCCACAGCTTTTCAGGACAGCCACAGCCTTTCAGGAGAGCCACAGCTTTTCAGGAGAGCCACAGCTATTCAGGACAGCCACAGCCTTTGCAGAACAGCCACATCTTTCCAGAACAGCCACAGCCTTTCAGGACTGCCACAGCTTTCCAGGACAGCCACATCTTTCCAGGACAGCCACCTCTTTCCAGAACAGCCACAGCCTTTCAGGACAGCCACAGCTTTTCAGGACAGCAGTGGCTTGAAGAGAAAGGCTTTGAAATGTGTTTGGAAAGAGAAGAGCCATTAGCAAGAAGGTACAGAGGTGAAGGTTTTAATTGACCTGTTTGTTTTCAAGTCTGCAGTACTTATCAAAGAGCTGGCATGGGAAAAAGCACCAGGATTTCTTCTGCCCTGCAAGCTGGCAAGCTCCTCTCACTCAGCTGTACATGGCTGGTTGTGGGAAGTGCCCTTTACAGAGGAGAGAAAGAACAAAATAAACCTCCCAGAAGAATGCTGCCTGTCATCCCTTCCCCAATGTGTCAGCAGGCACATATAGATCATTGGAGCATGTTAATAGGTTGAATTTTGCTTATACACAGACCTTGCTCCTTAAAGAGGGACCTGAGAGACCCTTGCACTTCAAATAAAGCCTCCAGGATCACATTCAAACAGCTCTCTCCACCACCCATCTGAATTCAGTCTGCTCCAAGGCAGGTTGCAAAAGAACATTCTTCTTTGCCATGTGCCTAGGCAGAGTGCAAGGCCAGAGGAAAAATGATTAGAAAGATGAAAAAGGGAGAGGAAATCAGAAAGAGAAAATATCTCCAGAGAGCAGATCCTCGAAAGGCTGCAGTTTGAAGTCTGAGAACTGGCAGGTGGCCAAAAAACATCCTGAGTGCAGGAGACATGGGGCTTGCAAGGAATTGGCAGGCAGACATCAGGGGAGATGCCAAATGAGAGCACACAAAGAGAGTGAAATGAGTCAGAACTTAAGAAAGGAGATAGAAGAAAGAAAACTCAGTGCGAGGGGGAGCATGAGAAAAAAAATGGAGGCATGACCTGGGACTTGCAGCTTTAAAATGCAGGACAAAACTAACTGAAAAATCTAATTCACCAGATTCAGCCTGTGACAGAGAAAGGAGACAGCCTCAAGGGATGGGGCCCAGAGTGAAAAGCTCTGCCAGGGGATCTGGGATGAAGGGATAGTGCAGAGAAAGCATTGAATCAAAGTCCAGAATTCCTCCTGGGCAGGGCAGCCTACAGTTTCTATTACCATTTGTCCCTCCTTATCTTCAGCCTTTGCTGTGCAGGCAGGAATCCAGGTGCTGGAGAGCTGCAGGGGCTGGGGCAGAGGAAAATGAATGCTTTCCTTTCAGAGGGTCCTGGGGGCTCTGCTAGACATCTCAGACAAGCCTCCAAGTTTGGCCTTCAGGTGAAAGCTCTGCTGCATGTGACTCCTGCAGCTAGACACAGCTCTGGTCTGTCTCTGCCTCCTTGCTCTGAGTAGGAACCAAAGCCTTGCCTGCCCAGGAGGAGCAGAGCCCTTTTGAAAGAGTTTTAAACATAAAAGGATTGTGCCACTTGTTTTGCAATCTCTGCAGCATCTGCTTTGGAGCTGCAACCTCTTCCTGCAGACCAGGCATGCTGGCATCTCTGGCTTGGGGTATGAAGTTCTGAGCTCACCCTTCCATCTTCCAGGCTTTGGCCTTGGACCCAAGTCCTCAGACAAGGACAGTTTGCTGAAGCTTCACCCTGAAAGGCTTTGTGCAAACTCTGTATTTGTGCTTGCTCCTCTTGCTGCCCCAGCAGCAGCACCTTGCACAGATGCTTATGCACATCCACAACTGAAATACTCCATTCTAATTCCAACAACTTCTCCTTTCACATCCATTTTCCTTTTTGATAGAAAGGTATCCTCCCCCACCCCCCCCCATCAGCACGGTAAGTAGAAGCAGGCTTTGAGTCATTGTGTGAGGCTGAATTAGAGCAGATAAGAAGGAGTGGGTGGGTGTGGAGGAGGGCAGGTGGGCTGGCTCCACCTTCCCCAAACCTCTCCTCTTGATGAGCACACAACTGGGTATGGCAGAACAAGAAAAGCAAGAGCCAGCAGGTGGGTGTCAGGCTGATAAAACTTTACAGAGCAGAGATAAGACCTTAGCACCTGGGGGCTGCTGAGGACCAAGTGCAAGGAGTATCTGCCTAGTAGGGCTAGCTGACCTTTAAATGTCCCTGCCAGTTCCATGGCTATGGATATGCTCTGCTCTGCTCCACAGGTAGCACTTTCCCTGGCTGCTAAATGCAGCAGCCCAAGTCATCTCCAGCAGAGAACAGATGGACTTTAACCAGCTGATTTCTTTAACTGAACCTCAAGACACTCAAGCCAAGAGTGGAGCTGCCTCAGCTCCTCACTTGGTGGCACACAGAGCAGGGATGATGCTTTAGGATCATTACTACTACTATATTTCTGCTTTCTGCATCAGTGCACAGACAGCCTGGAATGGGAATCAGGGCTCTGATATGGAACCTTCCCAGGCTTACAGCTCCTCGGGGTGGGGGGCATCCCTATTTTCTGTCAGGATCCAGAATGATTTTACCCATTGATGTAGTTTTGTTCAGAAGTGCATCTCCATGGCTGGAGAACAGCCCTGAGGAACAGGACCTGGGGGTCTGGGGTGATGAAAAGCTCAACATGAGGCTGCAGTGTGAGTGCAGCCCAGACAGCAACTGTGTGCTGGGCTGCAGCAAGAGCAGTGTGGGCAGCAGGGCAAGGGAGGGGATTCTGCCCCTTTGCTCTGCTCTCCTCAGACCCCACCTGCAGTCCTGTGTGCAGTTCTGGAGCCCCCCAGCACAAGCAGGACATGGAACTGTTTGAGCCAGTTCAGAGGAGGCTACGAAGATGCTCAGAGGGCTGCAGCAGCTCTGCTATGAGGACAGGCTGAGAGAGTTGGGGCTCTGCAGCCTGGAGAAGAGAAGGCTTCCAGGAGACCTTGGAGTGGCCTTCCAGGATCTGAAGGGGGCTACAGGAAGGCTGGGGAGGGACTATTGACAAGGTCTGGTAATGACAGGATGAGGAGGAATTGGTTTGAAGTGGCAGAGGGGAGATTGAAACTGGATGTTAGGAAGTTCTTTGAAGTGAGGGTGATGAGACACTGGCACAGGTTGCCCAGGGAGGCTGTGGAGCACAGGCTGTGCTCCACAACCTCCCTGGAGGTGTTCAAGGCCAGGCTGGACGAGGCCTTGAGTGACCTGCTCTAGTGGGAGGTGTCCCTGCCTATGGCAGGGGGGTTGGAACTAGCTGAGTTTTGTGGTCCCTCCCAACCTAACCCATTCTACAATTCTGTTGATTCTAACTTTATAAGGAACTATGATGAGCCTTGCACAAAGCCCAAACCCAAATGACATCTGCTCCTGCAAAAGCAGACCAGCTTGTGAGCACGAGATGGATTTGAACAGCCAGCATCCAGTACTTCAGTGGGGAGGGCAAATCACACAGGGGCCTCATAGATCCCAGCCACAGCTTCAGGAACAGGGAAAAGGCATCAGGGAGTTGGGGAAAATCAAACAAAAGCAGCAAATCTCCTGCAGGAACTAGAACTAGCAGCAAGGGATGGCAGAGTATGGCCTCACGTGTTTACCCAGCGTCTCTGCACAAGGACTTGGAGCTTTTGTTGTGTGTAGCAGCAGCCAAGCAGCTATTTTTAAACTGTCTTGATTCAACACATATGGGCTGAGTTCTGTCAGGGAGTAACGACCCTCTGGTGTAGTTAGGGAAACTGCCACTAGACAGAGCTGTTCGTCTTGCTTTTAAGCTCAGAGATGTTTCTAAGGCTGATTGCTGGCGCTCGGCAACCCAAGAGGGGTTTGCCTCCTTCAGAAGAATCATGGAATCATAGGATCATGGAATCACAGAATCATAAAATCATAGGATCATAGGATCACAGAATCATAGGATCATAGAATCACAGAATCATAAAATCATAGGATCATAGGATCACAGAATCATAGGATCATAGGTTAATAGAATCATAGGATCACAGGATCACAGAATCATAGGATCATAGGTTAATAGAATCATAGGATCACAGGATCACAGAATCATAGGATCATAGGTTAATAGANATCATAGGATCACAGGATCATAGAATCATAGGTTAATAGAATCATAGGTTAATAGAATCATAGGATCACAGCATCACAGGATCACAGAATCATAGGATCATAGAATCATAGGATTACAGGATCGTAGGATCACAGGATCATAGAATCATAGGATCATAGAATCACAGAATCACAAAATCATAGGATCACAGGATCACAGAATCATAGGATCGCAGGATCATAGGATCACAGGATCATAGAATCATAGGTTAATAGAATCATAGGATCATAGAATCAGTCAGGGTTGGAAGGCACCACAAGGAGCATCCAGCTCAAACCCCCCTGCCATAGGCACACTAGATCAGGCTGCCCACAGCCTCATCCAGCCTGGCCTTAAACACCTCCAGGGATGAGGCTTCCACCACCTCCCTGGGCAATCCCTGCCAGGCTCTCACCACTCTCATGCTGAACAACTTCTTCCTAACCTCCAGTCTGTATCTACTCATTTCCAGCTTTGTTCCATTCCCCCCAGTCCTATCACTACCTGGCAGCCTAAAAAGTCCCTCCCCAGCTTTCCTGTAGCCTCCTTAAGATACTGCAAGGCCACACTAAGAAGGGCAGCTGAATGGAACAACTGCATGACACATGCAGCAGGCTGCAGTTTCTGAACTTCACTTTATATAATCTGGTCACCAGAGCTGAGGGCTGCATCTGTGCCTCATAAATCCTCCAGATTTATCCTCCACCAAGAGCTAGTGAGAAAAAAGATGACAGATGAAAAAAAGAATCTGTTTTCATCTTGATTGAAGCACAGCCTATGTGTTGGACTTGAAAATAAGCAAAACATCTGGAGATCTGAAAGCCCTGTGACAAGTCCCTGACTGCAGAGATTGCTGTGAAATGCATTTTTGCCAGAGATTTGGAAAAGGTGCGAATGGTCCCTCTGAAAACCAGAGCAGTTTTAATTGCAGGTGGGTATCTCAGAAAGCCTTGAAGTGTGAGTGCCAGCAGATGAGACTCAATGATTGAAACAATGCAAAGTTGTTCATAGATTGATAGATTGGATTGGGTTGGGTTGGAAGGGACATTGAAACTCATCCAGTTCCAACCCCCTGCCATGGGCAGGGACACCTCACACTAGAACAGGTTGCTCAAGGCCTCATCCAACCTGGTCTTGGACACCTCCAGGGAGGGAACATCCACAGCTTCCCTGAGCAACCTGTGCCAGTGTCTCACCACCCTCACTGTCAAGAATTTCTTATCTGCTTCAGAGAGTCCAGCACAGAGCCACAAAGATGCTGAAGGGAATGGAACAGCTCTGTTAGGAGGAGAGCCTGAGGGAGCTGGGGCTGTGCTGCTAGCAGAAGAGACTGAGAGGTGACCTCAGCAAGGTTGATCAATAAGTGCAGGGTGAGTGCCAGGAGGCTGGAGCCAGGCTCTGCTGGGTGATGCCCAGTGCCAGCACAAGGGGCACTGGGTGGAAGCTGAGGCAGAGGAAGTTTCATTTAAACATGAGGAGGATTTTTTTTCCCTGTGAGAGTGCCAGAAGCCTGGCACAGGCTGCCCAGGGGGGTTGTGGTGTCTCCGTCTCTGGAGATATTCAAACCCTGCCTGGATGTGTTCTGTGTGATCTGCTCTGGGTGATGCTGCTGTGGCAGGGGTTGGACTGGATGAGCTTTGGAGGTCCCTTCCAGCCCCTGACCTGTGATTCTGTGATCCTGTGATCTCCAGTCTTAATCTGCCCTCCTCAAGTACAAATCTGTGGTTTCACCACTAGGTAATGTCTCCTACTGCCCATCACAGAGCAGCAGTTCCTCCTGCCAGGTAAAGCAGAAATTACCCCAGAAATGGAATGCTTGTTGCCATCCCTGGAGCTATGCCAGCTTAGAGCACCCAATTATCTGGTCTTCTCTGATGAATGTGGGCTAAAGCATATCTTCTTTAAAGCAAAGCAAGCACTCATCCTGGGAGGAAGCAGGGATCAGGCTGAGCACAGGTTCTCCAGGCTCACACCCTGATTTGCATTGCAGGCAACCCCGAGCAGAGCAGGAATTTCTGGAATTTCTGCAGCTGTAGCTCCAGCATTGATTTGATCTCAGGACTGGGGCTCCAAGAGCTGGGAAGCCCCAGCCAGCTCTTGCAGACCAGCATTCCTCCACAGCCCACGTGTGCAGGGGCCTGGTGGGAGCAATCCCCAGTGGGAACTCACTGCCCTGCAGCATCAGGGCTGGGTTCTTAGGTAACGTTTCAGGGTCAGGCAGAGGAAGTGCTGAGGCAGGTTAAGTCCTCTCTCTGAGGACATGTAAAAGGATTAAACTGCCTGCACATCACACTTCAGAACCTTAGGTAATGCATTTATGGCTTTAGAACATACCTGGAAAACCTTTGGCTCTTTCTTCTTGCTTACTCAGCTAAATCTTACTTTCCATGCTTGCTTTCTGTCAAGCCTTTGCCTGGATCCCAGCCTTAGTCACTGCCTTTTGATGCAGACCTGCATGGCAATTGGAGATAACTTTGTCAGCTTCAGCACTGCAAGATAGCCCTGCAGTGTTTAAGCCCCAACTGAATGTGACATCCTAAATGTTTTTGTGGGGCTTCAGTGTGAGGGTGTGTGGAGTTTGGAAGGCTGCTTCCTACAAGTTGGTAGTTATGCTTGCATTTCAGATGCCACTCACAGGCTTCTTTCCCATTTAGCCTTCTCCACCTCGAGTACTGTGTTCA